>QJPP01004810.1:0-92783 GCA_003996215.1 Jaltomata sinuosa
TTACCTTTGGTGTTGTCTAGAGGGGATTCCAGGGTGGGTCCAGGCTAGACGAAAAGGACAGTTATGGTTACATGTTTGTGGATTAGAACTGTAAGAGATGGATTCATGCGGTAACAAGCTAAGTAGAGACGTGTAGTCTAGATGTGCCTGTGATTGTTGTTGCATGTTTGCCATACTCCTTACTTGATATTGTTGTACTAATTTATATACTGTTTACTTGAAAACTGGCTGATGATCCTACCAGTACACAGTGGTGGTGTACTGATACTGCACTTGTCTTTCTTTTTGTGAGTACATGAAATCTACCAGGGACTGAGAAGCGACCTCGCATCTAGCACCGGCGATTTCTGACTTTCAAGGGTGAGCTGCTTGATTTGAGCTACCTTGGGTTATCCTTAGAGTTTCAGTCCAATTGTTTCGGACTTAAAACTATTTTAGTTTATCTTTTGGGGTTGCATCCCCGTATTCGAGATTTGGTATTGATGTTTGGTACAATGACTTTCAGTTACTAGGAGGGATTTTCCGCAGGATTAATAATTATGTTTAGTTTTTGACTTGATTGATTGTTAGTTTACTTTTCGCTTGCTGGTGTTAGGCTGTTAGTCTAGGCAAGAGTGGGTCTCTATTGGTTTGCTCATCCAGGGGTTGGGTGGGTGCCACTCACGATGGTTTGGGTCGTGACAAAGATGGTATCAGAGCCTAGGTTCATTGATCTCGTTGTACCAAACAGGTCTAGTAGAGTCTTGCGAAATGGTGCGGAGACGTCTGTACTTTTCTTTGAGAGGCTATGGGGCTTTAGGAAAAACCATCTCTTCCTTCTTTCCTTCGTGCTATAACTCAATTCCAATTGATATCTGGTGATACAAATTGGTATTTAAGATCGTTCATTTTTCTGTCCGCAGATGGTTACTACAAGGAATAATAGAGAAAGACCAGCGGTCCTAGCAGCGGCCCCGGGCAGGGGACGAGCTGGAGCCACAATCGCCAGGGGTGGAGCTTGAGCTGCTGCTGGTGCATGTGAGGTAACCCTTCCCCTACCTCAGGATCATGTGGCTGAGGATGTAGAAGAAATGGTTGTAGAGGATGGAGGAGCTCAGGAGGAGGCGGCACCGGTTGGGGGTGCAGGCCTTCCTACGATGACACCAGAAGCTTTTAGGCCGGCCTGGGATATTCTGAGTGGGTTGGTTAGCGCTGGAGCCATACCCACAATTTACGCAAATCAGGCCTTGGATACTCAGCCAGCAGTTACTACTACACCAAGGATGGATGCATCTTCGGGCACAAATGATCTCCTCAGGCCAATGCTAAGCCCAGTGATGACAGGTAATGAGCATGAGATGCTGACTAAGTTTCTTAAGCTGAAACCTCCGATGTTTCAGGATACAGACAAGGAGGATGTCTATGAGTTCATCCTGGATTTCCATGAGAGGTTGCACAAGTTGGGTATTGTACGTCAGCATGGGGAGGAGTTTGTCACTTTTCAGCTACAGGGTGATACCAAGCAGTGGTGGAGGTCTCATGTTGAGTATCGGTCTTCTATCCTACCTCCACTGACTTGGGAGCAGTTCTATGCATTATTTCTAGAGAAGTACGTTCCCCGTACTTTGATGGACCGGAAGAAGGATGAGTTTCTGAACTTGGAGAAGGGTAGCATGTCGGTCTCAGCTGATGAGGCTAAGTTCCATGCATTGTCTCATTTTGCTACACAGATGTTGGGTTCCAAGGAGGAACGGGTCTGATTGTTTGTCAAGGGTCTGAATAGTGATCTGCAGGTACTGTCAGTGCATATGACTTCTTCAGGGAAGGGTTTTAATGATGTGGTTGACTATGTGAAGAAGATTGAGGGAGTTAGGCAAGCGGGGCAGGCTAAGGCTTTAGCCAAGAAGCCCCGAAATGAGGGAAATTATAGTGGTTCGTACTCCAGGGGCCAGCATTAGCAGGCTTATCCGACCCGTCATATTCAGTCAACTCTGCCAGCTACTATAGGTGGTCGTCAGGGAGCTCAGTCTTCAGCTCCTAGAGGCCAGGGAGCATCCTATACATCAGCTAGCAGACCTACTCTTGACCGTGGTTGCTTCCATTATGGTGAATTAGGCTACTTTAAGAGGGAGTGTCCACATAGGCAGGCAGGTAATCAGGGTCAGCAGCAGACTAGAGCAGTGGTTCTGGAAGGCAAAGACGGTTATGCTAGGGGTCGTCCACAGGGTGAGCGAGGAAATTTTCAAGGAGGTCGGGGAGACTGAGGGAATGGCGGTGCAGGCAGGGGTGCGGCGCAGTCGGCCCAGGAAGTTGCCTGGATTGATGATCGGGCACATTTCTATGCTTTTCCAGGAAGGACTAAGGCGAAAGCCTCAGATGCGGTGATCACAGGTATTATTCTTGTCTGTGATAAAATGGCTTCGGTGTTATTTGACCCAGGTTCTACATATTCTTATGTGTCTGTGAGTTTTGCTTTGGGACTGGGTTTGGCCTGTGATATCCTTGGTTCCCTTATCTATGTTTCTACCCCAGTGGGAGAGTCGGTGGTTGTGACTCATGTATATTGTGACTGTTCTGTTATTTTTGTGGGGTTACATACTTGGGTAGACTTGGTAATTCTGGACATGGCTGATTTTGATATTATCTTGGGTATGACCTGGCTGCTCCTTATCATGCTGTGTTGAACTGTAACACCAAGAATGTAGCTCTAGAGATTTCGGGTAAGGATAGACTAGAGTGGGAAGGTGTGTACATGCCTAAGCCAGTTAAGATAATATCGTTTGTACGAGCTAGGAAGCTAGTGGGGAGGGGGTGTCTAGCCTTCTTGGCTCATCTCTGGGATGATAGTGTGGAGTCTCCTCCTATTGTGTCAGTCCCAGTGGTTTCTGAATTCTTAGAGGTGTTTCCAGCATACTTGCCTGGTATGCCTCCGGACAGAGACATAGATTTTTGTATTGATTTGGAGCCAGGCACCCGTCCCATTTCCATTCCTTCATATAGAATGGCTCCGGAAGAGTTAAGGGAACTTAAGACTCAGTTGCAGGAACTCCTAGATAAGGGATTTATACGTCCCAGTGCTTCACCTTGGGGTGCTATGGTCTTATTTGTAAAGAAGAAGGATGGTAGTATGCGGATGTGCATAGATTATAGGCAATTGAACAAGGTGACCATCCAGAATAAGTACCCTCAACCCTGTATAGATGATTTGTTTGACCAGCTTCAGGGTGCACCGATGTTCTCAAAAATCGACTTGAGGTCGAGGCACCATCAGTTAAAGATTAGACCTGAAGACATTCTGAAAATTGCTTTCCGGACCCGGTATGGGCACTATGAGTTTCTAGTAATGTACTTTGGTTTGACCAATGCGCCGGCAGCATTCATGAGTTTAATAAATGGGGTGTTTTCCTACTTGGATTCTTTCATTATCGTGTTCCTCGATGACATTTTGATCTACTCTAAGAGTAGGGAGGAGCATGCTAATCATCTTCGCATTGTGTTGGATATTTTGAGACATCAAAAGCTTTATGCAAAGTTCACTAAGTGAGAATTTTGGTTGACTTATGTGGCATTCTTGGGGCATGTAGTGTCAAAAAAAGGGGTGATGGTGGATCCCTAGAAAATTGAGGCAGTCAAGAGTTGGGTTAGGCCTAGCTCTGCGACTGAGGTGAGGAGTTTTGTTGGGATTGCGGGGTACTACCGGAGGTTTGTCAAGAATTTTGCTTCTATTGCTATTCACCTGACCAGGTTGACATAGAAGGAGGTACCGTTCATGTGGTCCGACAAGCGCGAGGAGAGCTTCCAAAAGCTCAAGACACTTTTGACCACAGCCCCTATTTTGTCCTTGCCGGTTGAAGGTAAAGACTTTGTTGTTTACTGTGATGCTTCACATTCTGGTTTGGGTGCTATGTTGATGCAGGATAGGAATGTGATAGCCTACGCATCCAGGCAGTTGAAGGTGCATGAGAGGAATTACCCGACTCATGACTTAGAGTTGGCAACGGTGGTGTTTGCATTGAAAATCTGGAGACACTATATTTATGGTGTCAAGTGTGAGGTATTCACAGATCATCGCAGTCTGCAGCACGTATTCACTCAAAAGGATTTGAATTTGAGGTAGAGAAGGTGGATGGAGTTATTAAAGGATTACGGTGTGACCATTCAGTACTATTCGGGTAAGGCTAATGTGGTGGCAGATGCATTGAGCCAGAAAACTGTTAGCATGCGTAGCTTGGCTTGTTTGGGGGCGTCCAAATGACCATTGGCTAAGCATATTCGAGCTTTGGAGGCCAAGTTCATGCACTTGGGTGTTTCAGATCAAGGTGGGTTGTTGGCCAGCATTGAGGTCAAGGCCACCTTCATAGAGAAAATTAAGGCAAAACAGTTTCAGGATCTAAATCTGGGTAAGTTGCGAGGTAAGGTAATATCCAGGGGGGTCCAGAGACGTCATGTTAGACTCTGGAGGAGTGTTGCATTTCAGGGAGAGGATTTGTGTTCCTCGAGTTGATGATATGATTAAGAAAATTTTGACAGAAGCTTATGGTTCGCGGTACTCAATTCATCTGGGTGTGACCAAAATGTACAGGAACTTGAGGCAGCGTTACTGGTGGCCCGGGATGAAAAGGGACATAGTAGATTTTGTGTCCAAATGTCAGAATTGCAAGTAGGTGAAGTATGAACATCATAGACCCACAGGACTACTTCAGATAATGCCTATTCTAGAGTGGAAGTGGGAAAGGATAGTCATGGATTTCGTGGTGGGTCTTCCCAAGACATTGGGGAAGTTTGACTCAATTTGGGTCATTGGTTACAGGCTGACCAAGTTCGCTCATTTCATTTCGGTCAAGGTAGATTACAATTCGCAATAATTGGCCAAGATCTATGTGAAGGAGATTATGAGACTGCATGGGGTACCACTGTCCATCATTTCAGACAGGGGTGCGCAGTTTACTTCTAAGTTCTGGGGCAAGTTACATGACGAGTTGGGTACAGAACTCACCTTTAGAACAACCTTCCATCCTCAGACTGATGGTCAGTCAGAGAGGACGATTCAAGTATTGGAGGACATGCTGAGAGCATGTATAATGGGCTTCGGTGGTCATTGGGACCAGTTTCTACCGTTGTGCAAATTCTCGCACAATAATAGCTACCACTCTAGTATCAATATGGCACCGTTCGAGGCCCTGTATAGGAGAAACTGCACATCACCAGTTGGGTGGTTTGAGGAAGGTGATATGAAGCCTCTGGGCGTAGACTTAGTGAAGGAAGCGCAGGAAAAGGTAAGGGGCATACAAACCAAGTTGTTGGCTACTCAAAGCAGGCAGAAGGAGTATGCAGATCGCAAGGTCTGGGACATGGACTTCCAGGTTGGTGAACAAGTATTGCTAAAAGTATCGCCAATGAAAGGGGTTATGCGGTTTGGTAAGAAGGGCAAGCTTAGCCCTCAGTTCATCGGTCCATTTTAAGTGCTTGAAATTGTAGGGCCAGTGGCTTACAAGTTAGCAGTGCCACCTAGTTTGTCAGGCATCCATCCGGTATTTCATATATCCATGCTCAAGCGATACCATGGGGATGGGGACTACATCATCAAGTGAGCTGAGGTACTTTTTGATAAGGATCTTCGTTATGAGGAGGAACCGATTTTGATTCTTGCTCGGGATGTTCGGAGGTTGAGGACAAAGGTGTTTGATATGGTGAAGGTTCAGTGGAAGCATCGTCCGGTTGAGGAAGACATTTGGGAAACCGATAAAGACATGCGGGACAAGTATCCTCAACTGTTTGAGGATTCAGGTACTACACTTTCTTCCTTTTATTTTCGCAATTTCGGGTTTAATCGTTCGGGGATGAATGATGGATAAATTAGTATATGTTTTAACGACTGGGTCCTTCCTTACGGGTAGACCAATCGTGCCAAGTTTTAGAGTTAGAAAACTCCAGGTTTGGAAGTTTGAAATTCTGGGTTAGGCTAGCCTCGGCCAGTTTTGGAGCGAGGTAGAGTCTAGGAAAATCTGGGTAAAAATGAATTTAGGTGTCTTGAAGTGAGCTAGTTTGCCACGTAGCCAAGACGTAAAGAAGTCCAGGGGACTTTCGGAATAGCATTTGGATAAGTAGAACTCCCAGAATCGCGTTTGACATGAAGGGGTTTTTTCGAGACATCGGGGGAAACAAGTGTGTTGTGAAATGGCCAAAACTGGTAGAGTTCTGGACTTTCTGTCCGTGACGAGCGCTATCACGCGCGATAGAGGCCACCATTATAGCAGTAGAAATTACCGCTATAGCAACGGTCAAGGGGCGGTCAACCTACTTAAAACCACTATAGTGGCAGCCTACCGCTATAGCGGAGCGGAGACCGCTATAACGGGCCGACGGATTTTTAATGCAGAAACAGACCCCAAAACATTCAGTTTTCACAAGTTTGTTTTGGAAAAAGGCTGGGCAATTTCCAGGCGATTTTCTTCATTCTTCCGTCAAAATTATTCCCTAAGGTAAAGTTTTCATTCCCCAATCTTTGTACTACATTTCCTATGCGGTAGAATTGCTAGGAGGGAACTTGCGGAAAGGTTAGAATAACCTAGGGATGGTGGAATTCGGAGAAGGAAGGGGATTCCAAGCATGTGTGTTCTTGGGTATGGATAAAAGTACATTAAAATGATCATAGGTTGTTTAATTTTCTATTTTTATTCGTAAAAATGATAGAACTAGGGGAATTAACGGTGGAAAAGCCCATGAAAAGGGTGAAATGATCATGGATGGCCTGGGGTTTGAGGATTTGGTATAGTCCAGGTAATGTGCAAGCGTTGTGTGTTAATTGTATACATTATGTGTTATTTTTAGACCAAGAACGAGAGAGGAATCCGGAACACGGAAAAGCTCGGGTCGAATAGAGCTTGAAAATTTTGAGGTAGCTGATGGCTTATGATTTTCTGTAAATGTGTATATTGATGTACTCATGTCTAAGTGATTGTATGCATTACATTGCTTAGGGAATTTGTGTGGAATGTCTAGGTTCCTGTTTATATTCTGTGATTGAACGATTTACTTGTTGGTTTTACAAGTTGTGTGTGTTCATATATTAACTATGGTTGTTGATATTCGGTTGGCTCGGGTACCACGTCTGGTACGGGTATAACGAAATGGTTGGCACGGGTACCACGCCTGGTACGGGTATGTCATTCGGTTGGCACGGGTACCACGCCTGGTATGGATTTACGTTATTGCATATTGCATTGTTTCATTGACTATTGTATTGCATTGATTGTTATTGGTTCCGTGAGTGGACCGAGTTGTTTACTGGATGTAATACTTGGTATCGGTTCCGTGAGTGGACCGGGTTGTCTAGTTAAAGGTGCTATTGTTGATGGTCCTTGAGTGGCCGGGAACTGTTGTATAACTGTTGTATTGGTCTTGGTTTAGGCCGGGTTGAACAATTACCTTTGGTGTTGTCTAGAAGGGATTCCAGGGTGGGTCCGAAATAGACGAAAAGGACAGTTATGGTTACATGTTTGTGGATTAGAACTGTAAGAGATGGATTCATGCGGTAACAAGCGAGGTAGAGACCTGTAGTCTAGATGTGCCTGTGATTATTGTTGCATGTTTGCCATACTCCTTACTTGATATTTTTGTACTAATTATATACTGTTTACTTGAAAGCTGGTTGATGATCCTACCAGTACACAATGGTGGTGTACTGATACTGCATTTATCTTTCTTTTGGTGAGTACAGGAAATCTACTAGCGACTGAGACGCGACCTCGCATCTAGCACCGGCGATTTCTGACTTTCAAGGGTGAGTTGCTTGATTCGATCTACCTTGGGTTATCCTTAGAGTTTCAGTCCAATTGTTACAGACTTAAAACTATTTCAGTTTATCTTTTGGGGTTGCATCCCCATATTCTAGATTTGGTATTGATGTTTGGTACAATGACTTTCAGTTCCTAGGAGGGATTTTTCGCAGGATTAATAATTATGTTTAGTTTTTGACCTGATTGATTGTTAGTTTACTTTTCGCTTGCTGGTTTTAGGCTGTTAGTCTAGGCAAGAGTGAGACTCTATTGGTTCGCTCATCCGGGGGTTGGGTGGATGCCACTCACGACGGGTTGGGTCGTGACACTCCCCCCTTCTTTTTCTCCAACCCCCCCATCTCTTTTTCCTACTTCAACACAGACACGCCTCCCCCCTCCCCTTTCTACACCAAAAGAAAATATTATTCGGAAGATTTTTTTTTTCTTAAATTATTTTTGAGCTTTATTCTCACAAAAAATTAGGTGATTTTACCTTTTTCATTGCCGGCGATTTACCGGCGAATTCTGCCTCCAGTCCATCAAAATTGCCTGAGCGTCGCTTGCAATTTCGTCCACTCTCCGACAACGTTCATGGTAATTTAATCACTGAATTATGTTCGGTATCATCAAATTAATATTCTCAAAAAAAATTAATTTAAAATGATGGTAAAAATTTCGGCGGGCTACTGTTCATCGTTGTTGCCGAAGCTCCGGTCATCTGGAGTTACAATTGTGATTATTAAGAAAGATTTAATTGTGTAGAGGTGTAGAAGAGGGTGGAGGGATAGCGCCAGAAGTGGGGGTGGTCGAAGGCTGGGAGGGGTAGGGGTGGGTGATGGGAGTTCAAAGAAGGAAGAAATAGAAAAAATAGAGTGGGGGTGGCGAAGAAGATGAAGCGGTGGGTGGGGGAGTTTTTATTATTTTTTTAAAAATTTTAATTATATAAAATACATATGTGTGGGACCACTTTTATTTTTAAAAAATAATACGCGCTTTTATTTTATTTTTTAATCTTTTTTTGCCACGTCAACATTTAAGGTTGTATTTAATTCACTAGAAAGTTGTTAAGGGGTGTATTTAATTATTCGTAAAGTTTAAGTACTAAAGTAAGTTGTGCAGCCAAGTTTAGGATTTGTTTTTATGTATTTTCTAGAAAATACATAAAAAAAATTCCTATACTTGGCTGCACAACTTACTTTAGCACTTTAACTTCACGGGTAGTTAAATACCCCCCTTAACAACTTTAAAGTAATTAAATACCACCTTAAAAATATACTACCAGTCTCACAATGGCAAGTGCATTACACCTGCCCCACGTTACTATCAAATCAGCGCCATGTCACTGCCGCATCACTGCCATGCCAAAAATTAGTATTTAAAAAATAAATATGACCCCACTAATATTTATATTATATAATAAAAATTTTAAAAAAATACCCCCCACCCTTCTTCTCAAAACCCCCCTCCCCTCCCCATCTGTTTCTCCTTCTTTAACACCCCCCCTTTTTCTTCTCCACCCCCCCCCCCTCTTCCCCCCTTCATCTCTTTCTCCTTTTTCAACACACACACACCTCCCCCCTCCCCCCCATGAATTTTCCTACCTTTCTACACCAAAAGAAAAGATTGTTCGGAAGATTTTTTTTCTTAAAATTATTTTGAGCTTTTTCACAAAAAATTAGTTGATTTTACTTTTTTCAAATTAGCCGTTGACGTTTGGCGGCAAATTCTTCCCAATGTCAAAAATTCTTGAGCGTCTGCCTGCAATTTGTACACTCTCCGAAAACATTCGTGTAATTTAATCATGAATTAGGTATCTGGTATCATCAAATTTATATCCCAAAACAAATTAATTTAAATGAGGTGAATTTTGCGGGGCTACTGCAATTGTCGCGTGCTCGAGTCCGGTCATCTCGGGTTACGATGTGATTATTTAAAGATTGATTGTGTTAGAGGTGTGAAGAGGTGTGAGGGCGATAGCAGAAGTGGCGGGGGTCGAAGGCTGGGAGGGGTGGGAGTGGTGATGGGAGTTCAGAGGAAGAACAGAAAAATATGGAGTGTGTGGGGCGAAGAAAGAGCAGAGCGTGAGGGGGGGGGGGGGGGGGAGGTTATTGCTTATTTTTAAATTTTAATTATATAAAATATATATGTGTGGGATCACTTTTATTTTTTAAAAATAATACGCACTTTTATTTTATTTTTTAATTTTTTTTTTACCACGTCAGCATTTAGGGTTGTATTTAATTCACTTGAAAGTTGTTAAGGGGTGTATTTAATTATTTGTAAAGTTTAAGTGTTAGAAAATACATAAAAAAAACCCTAAACTTGGCTGCACAACTTACTTTAGCACTTTAACTTTACGGGTAATTAAATACCCCCCTTAATAACTTTAAAGTAATTAAATACCACCTTAAAAATATACTACCAGTCTCATAATGGCAAGTGCATTACACTCGCCCCACGTTACTGCCAAATCAGTGCCATGTCACTGCCGCGTCATTGCCACGTCAAAATTTAGTATTTAAAAAACAAATATGACCCCACTAATATTTATATTATATAATAAAAAAATTTAAAAAATACCCCCCTACCCACCCCCACCCTTCTTCTCCAAACCCCCCCTCCCCTCCCCATCTGTTTCTCCTTCTTCAACACCCCCCCTTCTTCTTCTCCCCCTCCCTTCCCCCCTCCCCCCTATCTCTTTCTCCTTTTTCAACACACACACACGACTCCCTCCTCCCCCGCCCCCCCATGAATTTTTCTACCTTTCTACACCAAAAGAAAATATTGTTCGGAAGATTTTTTTTTCTTAGATTATTTTTGAGCTTTATTCTCACAAAAAATTAGGTGATTTACCTTTTCCATTGTTGGTGATTTACCGGCGAATTCTGCCACCAGTGCATTAAAATTGCCTGAGCGTCGCCTGCAATTTCGTCCACTCTCTGACAACATTCATGGTAATTTAATCACTAAATTATTTTCGGCATCATCAAATTTATATCCTCAAAAAAAATTAATTTAAAATAATAGTGAAAATTTCGACAGGCTACTTTTCATCGTCGCTGCCGAAGTTCCGGTCATCTGGAGTTACAATTGTGATTATTAAGAAAGATTTGATTATGTAGAGGTGTAGAAGATGGTGGAGGGATAGTCTCAGAAGGGGGGGAGTCGAAGGCTGGGAGGGGTGGGGGTGGGTGATGGGAGTTCAAAGAAGGAAGAAACAGAAAAAACGGGGTGGGGGTGGCGAAGAAGATGAAGCGGTGAGTGGGGGGGGGTTTTATTATTTTTTTAAAATTTTTAATTTATAAAATATATATGTGTGGGATCATTTTTATTTTTAAAAAATAATACGCACTTTTATTTTATTTTTTAATTTTTGTTGCCACGTCAGCATTTAAGGTTGTATTTAATTCACTAGAAAGTTGTTAAGGGGTGTATTTAATTATTCGTAAAATTTAAGTACTAAAGTAAGTTGTGCAGCCAAGTTTAAGATTTTTTTAATGTATTTTCTAGAAAATACATAAAAAAAACCCCTAAACTTGGTTGCACAACTTACTTTAGCACTTTAACTTCACGGGTAGTTAAATACCCCCTTTAACAACTTTAAAGTAATTAAATACCACCTTAAAAATATACTACCAGTCTCATAATGGCAAGTGCATTATACCTACCCCACGTTACTGTCAAATCAGCGCCATGTCACTGCCAATGCCAAAAATTGGTATTTAAAAAATAAATATGACCCCACTAATATTTATATTATATAATAAAAATTTTAAAAAAATACCCCCCCCCCTTCTTCTCCAAACCCCCCTCCCCTCCCCATCTGTTTCTCCTTCTTTAACCCCCCCCCCCCCTTTTTCTTCTCCCCCCCCTCCCCCCCCCTTCATCTCTTTCTCCTTTTTCAACACACACACGCCTCCCCTCTCCCCCTCATGAATTTTTCTACCTTTCTACACCAAAAGAAAAGATTGTTCGGAAGATTTTTTTTCTTAAATTATTTTTGAGCTTTATTCTCACAAAAAATTAGGTGATTTTACCTTTTTCATTGCCGGCGATTTAGCGGAATATTCTGCCACCAATGCATCAAAATTACTTGAGCGTCGCCTGCAATTTCTTCCACTCTCCGACAATATTCATGGTAATTTAATCACTGAATTATGTTCGGTATCATCAAATTTATATCCTCGGAAAAAATTAATTTAAAATGATGGGGAAAATTTTGGCGGGCTACTGTTCATTGTCGCTACCGAAGCTCCGGTCATCTGGAGTTACAATTGTGATTATTAAAAAAGATTTGATTGTGTAGAAGTGTAGAAGAGGGTGTGGGTGGCGAAGAAGATGAAGCGGTGGGTTTTTTTAAATTTTAATTATATAAAATATATGTGTGTGAGACCACTTTTATTTTTTAAAAATAATACGCGCTTTTATTTTCTTTTTTAATTTTTTTTTACCACATCAGCATTTAGGGTTGTATTTAATTCACTTGAAAGTTGTTAAGGGGTGTATTTAATTATTTGTAAATTTTAAGTGTTAGAAAATACATAAAAAAAATCTTAAACTTGGCTGCACAACTTACTTTAGCACTTTAACTTTACGGGTAATTAAATACCACCTTAAAAATATACTACCAGTCTCACAATGGCAAGTGCATTACACTCGCCCCACGTTACTGCCAAATCAGTGCCATGTCACTGCCGCGTCACTGCTACGTCAAAACTTAGTATTTAAAAAATAAATATGACCCCACTAATATTTATATTATATAATAAAAAAAATTAAAAAATACCCCCCTACCCACCCCCACCCTTCTTCTCCAAACCCCCCTCCCCTCCCCATCTGTTTCTCCTTCTTCAACACCCCCCCCCCTTCTTCTTCTCCCCCTCCCTCCCCCCCTCCCCCATCTCTTTCTCCTTTTTCAACACACACACACGGCTCCCCCCTCCCCCGCCCCCCCATGAATTTTTCTACCTTTCTACACCAAAAGAAAAGATTGTTCGGAAGATGTTTTTTCTTAGATTTTTTTTGAGCTTTATTCTCACAAAAAATTAGGTGATTTTACCTTTTCCATTGCCGGTGATTTACCGGCGAATTCTGCCACCAGTGCATCAAAATTGCCTGAGCGTCGCCTGCAATTTCGTCCACTCTCTGACAACATTCATGGTAATTTAATCACTGAATTATGTTCGGCATCATCAAATTTATATCCTCGGAAAAAATTAATTTAAAATAATAGTGAAAATTTCGACAGGCTACTATTCATCGTCGCTGCCGAAGTTCCGGTCATCTGGAGTTACAATTGTTATTAAGAAAGATTTGATTGTGTAGAGGTGCAGAAGAGGGTGGAGAGATAGTCCCAGAAGGAGGGGAGTCGAAGGCTGGGAGGGGTGGGGGTGGGTGATGGGAGTTCAAAGAAGGAAGAAACAGAAAAAACGGGGTGGGGGTGGCGAAGAAGATGAAGCGGTGAGTGGGGGGTTTTTTATTATTTTTTTTAAAATTTTAATTTATAAAATATATATGTGTGGGACCATTTTTATTTTTTAAAAATAATACGCGTTTTTATTTTCTTTTTTAATTTTTTTTTGCCACGTCAGCATTTAGGGTTGTATTTAATTCACTTGAAAGTTGTTAAGGGGTGTATTTAATTATTCGTAAAGTTTAAGTGCTAAAATAAGTTGTGCAGCCAAGTTTAGAGGGTTTTCTTTTATGTATTTTCTCCTATAGATATACGGTTTTACCGTACCCATAACATATGATTTTTTTTCCACCAGTGAATTAAACAATCACTATAAGTACATTTTGAGTCAATAAACACCACCACCACGGGACATGTCTACAAAGTCCAAAATGTCAAACTTGAATATTGATAATTTTGACACTTTCAGAAGATTTGCAACTAAGAAGTAAGTGGAGCATAGTATACTTTAGGCGTTGAGCAAGAAAGGTCCATGATCACACACTCGACAAAAGACCTTTACAAGCGGCATTGCCGATCTTTCCGGAAATGTGAGACAAAAGTTTTCCCCTCACATCTCGATCACGGTGGCATCTACTTCAAGAATGGGTTGAAAAGACAGACCACCAACCTATTAGTGGAAGATTCAATCTCAACATTTGGTGTTCCCACTTATTTAACAGGTATACCTATAGCCAGACTACAGAAGCTCCCCCAAAAAAAATTCTGTTGGATATACAGAACATACGACATACCCAATGTAATACATAAGTGATGTCTGGAAAGTAAAGTATACGCAAACTTACTCCTATGTGAGGTAGAGAGGTTATCGGCTCAAAAGAGAAATTTTCAAACATATCAGAATCAAGCTATCATCACATCAGAATGTTAGTAATCAAACTTACGATAGACTAAAGAATCAAACTCCTTGAGCCATCTTAAAGCAAAGCTAGCAAAATAAGCACGACGCGACATTATTGCAGCAGCAGCCAACCAGCATCATAACAAATGGATTACAAAAATTGCAACAGAATGAGGAGAAACATACGAAGTCAAAGAAAGAACAATCCAGTAACAATTGTTGATTCGTACCAGCCCCAAAAGCTAGTTATGGTATGAGTTCCACACACAAACACCACAAAACAAGATCAAAACCACATAATGTCTACAGGTTGACAAGCTTTTAAAATAAAGTTTAACGACAGACCAATATCATATCTTAGCCGGGCGCCTGTCCCAACAAATATTAACATTTCTCTTCGACAAAGTAAAGAGAACATCCAATGCTGTACTAGAGAAGTTTATTTAGTTGGCGCGGCTTTTGAAAACATCCAGACCCATCTCAGTTGGATCAGTTGCTTGCAGCTCGATCTGAATCCCATCCAGTTCCCTCTTAAATCTGTCCTTGGAACTAGCATAGATCATTTTGCTTCTAACCTTAGAGGTGTCAGGACACCTATGCAAAACACACAGAACATAAACAAATACGAATAGTTAGTGAGCACACTCCAAGGACGAGCAATAAAAGTATATATTTTTTGGGATAACTACCGGCAATAAAAGTAAATAAATTCTAGATTATACTAAGAACGAAGCTAATCATTCAACAATACCATGCAATAAAGAAAATCCTGCTCTTTGGGACACTCTCCTTTGTCAGAAAGTCAAAATCATAGACTGCATAACGACACTCATCTGCAGGCAGGTGTGTACAGAAGTCCTCATAACTTTCAGCTGGCTCACCAAGCTTTTCCACAATGACCTGCTTTTGCTTTTCCTCGATCTTGAATACTATGAAGCGGAAAGCCCTTTTAGTTTTCAACTCCAAAAATTTCAGTTTGCAATCATCGTGCACAGCCATGCCTGATGCAGAGTTAGCCTGCGAAGAAAATCCAAGGTGAACAAAGTTTCTTCATAATATTACGACAAACTAGAAGCAAGTTATTCTATAGATACTTGCACATATATATAAGTTAAAACAAACAACCAATACATGTGAATGACTCCACCTACATCAAAGCGTAGCAGGTTGACAACCAATACAACAGTTTAACTATGATTAGTATTCTGAATACTATAACGGCTTGAATAAAGTAGATAGATATAACGGATTCATGTAGTTGATCCCAATTGGTTTAGTGTCGGCATTGATTGATTTAACCCAATATCAGGGAAGATGTTTCACACATTTTTGGTCATGAAACTGACAACAATGAATTAAAAAGAAAAAAAGGAAGTAACTAAAAAGTAAAATGCAGAAGAGATTTGATTTCAAAAACTTTAAACGAACAAGAAAATACACTCTTTTTATTGTTAAGAAAATACACATTTTATTTCTACTCATATCTGATAAATGAATATGCACTAGCCAATGTGAGCCATCGCGCCTTGAAGCTACTTTTCTTGAAAACCAATACAGCAATACGAGGATGATATCCTATTTTGCAATTAAAAAGTCATAATATCTACGGCACCCAAGGGTGTGGCCTAGTGGTCAATGAAGTGAGTTAAAGAACCATGAGGTCTGAGGTTTCAAGCTCATATCCTAGCAGAGACAAAAACACTAGGTGATTCTTCCCATCTGGTCTAGCCTTGGTGGAACCTGGTACTTGTTGCTGGTGGGAGGTGGAAGGTATCCCATGGATTTAGTCGGGGTGCGCAAAAGTTGTCCCGGACACCACAATCATTAAAAAAAGTCATAATATTATCAAGTGAACTTGATCAGATGTAGCTGGAAAATTGTGTGCTTCGTAACTAAAATCACATATCAGCTACAATGAACTCCGTTATTTCTTAAGGGCACTAAATACAGTTTGGTCTCAGCTTAGCGGGAACAATGGCATGCAGAACAGAAGCAACATACAGCTTGGAAATGAAACATAAACAATAAAATTGAGTACAGGAAATTTTAACTAGTCGTTCATTAAACAGAATACCACATGTTGACCAAAACTTAAAATGAAGGCACTATTTACCCACTTTGAGATGACAGTAAATCGTAAATCTGACAAAATTTACAGTGAAATTAGAGAATTCTAAGATGGTTTTACATTTACAACTCAAAATAGGCCCAAGTGAATCACAAACCAAACCACTGCCCGAATTCAACTTTTGCAAATAAAATGGTTTTTACATTTTATTGATCTTAATCAGCACATCAAACCTATGTAGCTGCACCAAGAGAATATTGTACTCTCTATCTCTGCCTATTAGCTTGTAAAACCCATAATTCCCACTCATAATTAGCTTTTATTTCATGTTGAACCAAGATAAGTTGGAATTCACTGAAAATTCTTCGCATAAACTAAGTATAATGCAAAAAATAATTAAAAACTCAGAAGAACTGTAGTAAAGAACCAAATATCGTCTAGTTAAAAAAACCTCTAAACTACCCCAGCATAAACCAGAGGCAGCTTGGGTACAGACGGTCTTTTTTAGGCAATGGATTTTGAATAATTTAAATCAAAGCTGGTAACACAATAAGCCTCTATATTGCCCATGTATAACAAGATGCATCTTTAGGAATTTTAAGTTAGGTGCCTAGTAACAATGCACCCACACCATTTTTCGAGACGATGAATTTCGAATTAGTAAACATATATGCTTTTGGAGAAATCTCAACTCTGTTTATATAGACACATACTTTTGAAAAAGTTCAACTCCATATATACACAACAGACACATATATATAGACATCGACTGCCCCTACATAGAGGTGCCAAAATTAGTCCATAAAATCATAACCCACCCAACCCTTTCAAGTCTGGGCTGCCCATTTATTAGCTCAGTTTTATTTCAGCCCATCTGACTGATTATTGACACGCCCATTTATTAGCTCAGTCCATTTCAGCTCATCAATGTTTGAGCTGATATATAGCAAAATTGATTCATGAGAAATTATATTAAAATATTTTAAAGAAAACATTTTTTATTTGATATGCTAATTATAGTCATAATAATGAAAAATAACCCTCCCCGAGGTAGTGGTAAGGTTCCACTTGTGAGAATTCACTTCAACCACCAAATGCTCATGGATCCATCAAACCAGTAAAACAGACTCAAATCCAATGGATTGAATAACAGCAAATCCGATCCATCATCATTGAATCAGAACCTAGGGTTTTCGCCACGCAAAATACATAGATGCACAGATCAAAAGGCCAAAAACAAAGATCAGTGCACAAATAAAGTACAGAATAAAGTAACCAGTAGGTAAAATCAACTATTCTTCTCGTACTAAGTTGAATTACTATTACAACACAGCAAAAAAGAAAAAACAATTCAAAACGGCACAAATCAACAAAAAGTAAAGACTTGCCATGGTGAATCCGAGAAGATCGAAAGGATCTGATGAGTAGATATTTTTGTGCTTTTTTGTGTATGTAGATGTGTAGAGAGGGAGGGAGGGTTGAGACTTGGAGAAGACTTGGAGAGATAACAAAGGCAATTTGTCTGAAGAAAAATCCCGAATTCAACCCTTGGTATTCGGTGGCTACCACCCACCCCTACTTTTACCCCTCGACCCTACCAAATATAATGATGCGGTCATAACTTTGAAGCTACAGATGGTTGTACCAATAATAAGACGCCACCTGGTAACTTGAATTGACTGGAATACCCCTTTAGACTCCTACCCCTATGTAGTTGCTTGTCCAAATTGAGTTCAAAAAGAGGATTAGGCCAAAAATACCTTTTAACTAATTGAAATAGGTAAACTTTACCGTTCATTACGTTTTCTGCGAAGGAAATGCACTCTTTCTCCAACTTTACAACATAAGGGCTAGCTTGCTTTCACAGGTGACGGACGGGTGAAGGGTCCAACACGTAATCGGGGGCGAGTCAAAATTCAATTATTTCATTTTTCTTCTTGTTCATCAATCGAAAATCAAGACAAACTGGGCACTATGGTAAAACATGAAAACACTCGATCTCATTCCGACCTCGATATGTGAATTCATCTTGCGCCATGTGTACTTTCGCGTTAGTCAACTAATTTAAAATGCCCTTCAATATTCAGCTCAAAAATATTCAAGCACTTATTTATTAGTTTTAAATATATCCAAGGGGTGATAACCTCGCAATTGAGCGAGCTAAATTAAATTTGAGCGAGTCAAGATCTAACTTAACCAAAATTTACTTAATTTACTTGGATCAAAATGAGTTGGGTCAAAATGGGTTAGGTAATGGATCATAACTCAACTCGCTCAATTTTTACTAAGTTTTAATTGCTTTATTTGTTCTTGTATAAATTTTTAGTACCTAATAAAATTATTTTTTTCTTTATTATAATCATATATAACATATCAAATTAAAAAAAGTTAAAATATTTTGAAAAAATTTCTCATAAGTTAATATAGGTTATATATCAACCCAATTTTTAATGGGTTAAAATGGGTTGGACCAAAATGAGTTGAGTTAATAAATGAATTAGTCAATAATCAATCCAAACTTAAATAAATTGAGCGAATTGGATGGGTTCAATTTGATTTTTTCACCCCTAAATATAACATACATAATTTCATTGGTCTAATTTGGAACCTCATAATAGATTTTGACTTTGTATGACAATCATATTAAGATAAAGAATAAAAACGGTCCTGACATACACTTAATCCATATTATTATTCATCATTGGTATTATTGAAAAATAAATCACCTAATTTTTATTCAAAGTCAATTTACACGCTCCAATTGCTCCAAAACAAGAAAAAATAATCAAAGTTTGCCCTTCATTTGAAATTTTGAATAAGTGCTCTTAAAAACTTGAGCAAAAATTCATTATTGTTCTAAATGATAATTTTTATATAATACCAAAATTTTATAATATAAAATTTAATTTCCAATGCTATTTTTTCAATTAAACATTTATTCAACTTTTTTTTAAAACTATTATAATACCCTCGAATTGAAATATGAGATGACTTAAAGTTATCATAAGTAATATAACGTGTCAAGGTATGGTCAGGACCAGAGCTAGCCTTCGAATTACAGATTTAACAGAACTCAGTAACTTTGACACAAATTCTATATTTATGTTTAAAAATTTACTTAATATGTATAAATAATTTATCAAGGACCAAACAACTTTCTTATTTTAGAATTAATCTAAAACTATACACTCAAAATTCTAGTTCCACCTCTAGATATAATTGAATTTAATTTTTTTTTATCATATTATTCTTAGAATCAGTAAGATAAATTCATTATTAAATATAGAAAAATAACTTTAAAAAATAATTATGTAAGAAAAGGTATAAGATTTCATGTTCAGAAATAATAAATTATATCTGATGTGTAAGGAACCAGGAAAAAAACTATATGTCATCGTTTTTTATTTGTTTAGATGAAAAGTTTTTATACTATTTGTTTTCTTATGTTATTATTATATTTCTCACACATTTAACTGCCCAACCCCCTAAAAAAAATTTTCAAAAGAACTAGGACAAAATTGCGCAATTTCGAATAGTTCAATAGCAAAATTGACCTATTTTATCTTATTTTTTAGTAACTGTTAGTAGGAAGAATATTTTTGAGTTATTTGGATAGTTGGAGAACTTTTTTGAGCCAAAAGCTTAACATGTGGTAGAATTAATGTCACATCCCAAACCTTGGCGGGATTCTTGATGTGTTGAGGAATTACGATACATTTAATATCTTTTACATATATTTTTATTCTCTTTTAGCTCACTTTTATGTGATTTTAATATTAAAATATTGTATTATAAATACACAGTAAAAAATTAGCCAACACGAAGAAAAAAGGGCAAAGGACTTAGAATTTGGCATGTACATGGACCTGTAGATGAGCCCAAACCTTTTCGGTCAATACGTGGTCAACTCATTTAAAAAAGCAACGAACAAAAGAGACGCTGCCCGTCGCTTTTTAAAAAATAAAAGGGCCCAGATCGGGTCACTTCTCCATTTTCCTCTTCTCTCTTCTCCTCTCTTCTCCACACCTCCACACACTTCCACACCTCCACACACCTCCACACACCTCCACACCACCACACCTCCTCTCGCCGCTGCCGCCGCCTCATTCCTCCTCCATCATTAATTTTCGGGTTAGAGTTTTATTTAAAATTCAAGGTTAGGTTTTTTTACTTTTTTTCAATTACATTGCATTTATTTTAGGTTAATGTTAGATTAAGAACATTGTTAGTTGTTATGTATATTAGAACTTGAATTAGTAGTATTTAAAATTTCAAGTTAGGGTTTATTTGATATTTTTTATTATTATTAGCAAGTTTGTTAGTTTTGAATCTTTAAATTATTTTTTGTCATTTATTTTAAGTTAGTGTTAGATTATGAACATTGCTAGTTGTGAATCTTGAATAATGTTATGAACATTTATAATTCATATAATTGAATTTGTGAACTTGAATTTGAGAAGTTTGAACTTGAATTTGATTTTAGAATTTGTGAGCATAGTAAATATCTTAGGCTCTTGATTTTAAGTTTGAATTAGGTTCTTGAATTTCTCCAATTTGATAGTGAAGTTGGAAATTTTGAATTAGTTTATATTGTTGGGTTATAATCTTGAATTAGTTTTCAACTTTAGCTAGGTTGTTGAATTTGATAGTAAAGTTAAATTTTTTGAATTAGTTTATATTGTTGGGTTATAATCTTGAATTAGTTTTCAACTTAGGTTGTTGAATTAGGTTCTTGAATTTGATAGTGAAGTTGGAAATTTTTAATTAGTTTATATTGTTGGGTTATAATCTTGAATTAGTTTTCAACTTTAGGTTGTTGAATTAGGTTCTTGGATTTGATAGTGAAGTTGGAAATTTTGAATTAGTTTATATTGTTGGGTTATAATCTTGAATTAGTTTTCAACTTAGGTTGTTGAATTAGGTTCTTGAATTTGATAGTGAAGTTGGAAATTTTGAATTAGTTTATATTGTTGGGTTATAATCTTGAATTAGTTTTCAACTTTGGTTGTTGAATTAGGTTCTTGAATTTGATAGTGAAGTTGGAAATTTTGAACTAGTTTATATTGTTGGGTTATAATCTTGAATTAGATTTCAATTTAGGTTGTTGAATTAGGTTCTTGAATTTGATAGTGAAGTTGAAAATTTTAAATTAGTTTATATTGTTGAGTTATAATTTTGAGTTAGTTTTCAACTTTAGGTTGTTGAATTAGGTTTTTGAATTTGATAGTGAAGTTGGAAATTTTGAATTAGTTTATATTGTTGGGTTATAATCTTGAATTAGATTTCAACTTTAGGTTGTTGAATTAGTTTCTTGAATTTGATAGTGAAGTTGAAAATTTTAAATTAGTTTATATTGTTGGGTTATAATCTTGAATTAGTTTTCAACTTTAGGTTGTTGAAGTAGGTTCTTGAATTTGATAGTGAAGTTGGAAATTTTGAATTAGTTTATATTGTTGGGTTATAATCTTGAATTAGATTTCAACTTAGGTTGTTGAATTTATAGGTTCTTGAATTTGATAGTGAAGTTGGAAATTTTAAATTAGTTTATATTGTTGAGTTATAATTTTAAGTTAGTTTTCAACTTTAGGTTGTTGAATTAGGTTCTTGAATTTGATAGTGAAGTTGGAAATTTTGAATTAGTTTATATTGTTGGGTTATAACTTTGAATTAGATTTCAACTTAGGTTGTTGCATTAGGTTCTTAAATTTGATAGTGAAGTTGAAAATTTTAAATTAGTTTATATTGTTGAGTTATAATTTTGAATTAGTTTTCAACTTTACGTTGTTGAATTAGGTTCTTGAATTTGATAGTGAAGTTGAAAATTTTGAATTAGTTTATATTATTGAGTTATAATTTTGAGTTAATTTTTAACTTTAGGTTGTTGAATTAGTTTCTTGAATTTGATAGTGAATTTGAAAATTTTGAATTAGTTTATATTGTTGGGTTATAATCTTGAATTAGTTTTCAACTTTAGGTTGTTGAATTAGGTTCTTGAATTTGATAGTGAAGTTGGAAATTTTGAATTAGTTTATATTGTTGTGTTATAATCTTGAATTAGTTTTCAACTTTAGTTTATATTATGAATGTCAATGAGTCTAATTTATAATTGAATTATTATATTTTTTTATAGATGGATCATCGCTTATGGATGTATGATATGTATTATAAAAATGATGGTCCTATTAAACCTGAATTTTTTGAAGGAGTTAGAGGTTTTATCGAGCATGCAATGTCACTAGACAACTATCAAAGTCATGGTGTGATTAGGTGTCCTTGTAGTAAATGTCGGTGCCTGAAGTTTTTTAATCCAGATATAGTTATGGTTCATCTCTATCGTAGTGGATTTAAGAGTAGATATTTTGTGTGGGTTGATCATGGTGAGAAAGATGGGTTGAATGGTATATTTTATAATTCGTTGCCTATGAATGAAAATAATAGGGTTGAACATGATAGGTCTCAAGATGATAGGGTTGAACATGATAAGATGCATGAAATGGTTAATGATGCTTTCGGGGTTCAAGATGGGACAGAACCCGAACAGTATTTAGAAGAAGAAGCTCCTAATGAAGAAGCAAAACGCTTTTATAAACAATTAGAAGAGGGTAATCGTCCATTATGTGAAGGGAATCCGCATTCAGCTTTGTCAATTGCAGTTATACTATTGAGTATCAAATCAGATTGGAGTGCTCCTCAAACTCTTATGGACTCTGTAGTTGATCTTGTGGGGGAAGTAGCTAATAATCCAGAGTTGAATATACCTAAGAATTTTTATGAAGCAAAAAAATTAGTTTCCAAGTTAGGATTGTCATATGATAGAATTAGTTGTTGTGTAAATGGTTGCATGTTGTTCTATAAGTATGATGATCATCTTGACAATTGTAAGTTTTGTGGACATGCTCGGTATAAGCGGACTCCCGGTGGAAAGATGGTTCCAATTAAGGCGATGCACTATCTATCTCTTATACCTAGGTTAAAGAGGTTGTACGCTTCAATGAGTTCTGCCCCACATATGAGATGGCACCGTGAAAATAGAAGGCCACCGGGTGTCTTGTCTCATCCATCAGATGGAGAAGCTTGGAAGTATTTTGATAGAACATATCCTGATTTTGCTAGAGAACCAAGAAATGTTAGATTGGGATTGTGTGCAGATGGTTTCACACCATTCTTTAATAATGCTGCACCTTATTCTTGCTGGCCTGTATTTCTTACTCCGTATAATCTCCCGCCTGAAATGTGTATGACAAGTCCCTACATATTTCTAAGTTGTATTATACCGGGTCCCTGTAATTCAAAAAATTTGATTGATGTCTATCTGCAGCCATTGATAGATGAGCTAAATCAATTATGATTTGACGGTGTAGTGACATATGATATATCAAGTAAGCAAAATTTTACTATGCGTACTTCTTTAATGTGGACTATTAATGATTTTCCTGCATATGGGATGTTGTCGGGTTGGATGACTGCTGGAAAATTAGCTTGCCCGCATTGCATGGAAAATTCAAAAGCATTCACTTTAAAGTATGGCCGAAAAAATGATTGGTTTGATTGTCACCGTCAGTTCTTGCCAATGGACCACGAGTTTAGAATTATGAAAAATACATTCAGAAAGAATAAGGTTGAAAATGATCCACCACCTCCATCACTTTCAGGACATCAAATTTGGGAGAGAGTTAGTCAGTTGCCTAAAATTATAGATTTAGGAGAGAGTACTAGACTTTCTGGATATGGTGTTGAACATAATTGGACCAAACAAAGCATATTTTGGGAGTTACCATATTGGAAGGATAATCTTCTACGACATAATCTTGATGTGATGCACATTGAAAAAAATTATTTTGATAATTTGTTCAACACAGTAATGGATGTTAAGGGCAAGACAAAAGACAATCCAAAAGCTAGAATGGACTTAAAGGAATATTGTAGGAGAAAGGAGTTGTGGTTGCAGGAAATAAGAAATGGTAAAGTGGTTAAGCCCAAGGCAAGTTTTTCATTCACATTGGATGAGAAACGAGAAATTTGTGAGTTAGTGAAGAATTTGAGAATGCCCGAGGGCTATGCTTCGAATTTGGGAAAGAGGACAGATATGGATGAAGGAAAATTGATTGGTATGAAAAGCCATGATTGTCATATTTTCATGAAAACTCTGATTCCTATCGCATTTAGCCATCTACTTGACAAGATATGAAAATCAATCACAGAAATAAGTCTATTCTTTAAAGATTTGTGTTCTAACACTTTGTTGGAGAGTAGCTTGGAAAGGATGCAACAAAATATTCATGTTATCACCACTAAGTTCGAGAAGATCTTTCCATGTGGCTTTTTTGATGTGATGGAGCATCTTTCAGTTCACCTTATAGAAGAGGCACGCCTTGGAGGGCCAGTTCAAACAAGGTGGATCCATTCGAGAGGTAATGACCCTTTATTGCTTTTGTTATTCTTTCTTAAACATATTATATTAATTAGCGAACATGCAATTATATAGGACAATCGGCAAGTACAAACAAACTATTAAGCAAAGGGGAAAGATCGAAGGATCACTCTGTGAAGCTTATCTTGCAAGAGAAACTACTCATTTTTGTTCTTACTACTTCGGGAATGAAGTGCTATGTAAGAGAAATAGAGTCAATCACAATGATGATGGTGATAGTGATCCTATATTTGAACCGATTTTAATTTTTAATCAAGCTGGGCGAGGATCTAAAAAATGTCAAAGGTGAGGTTTCGCTAGTGTTGAAAAGCAATCAGCTGTGACACATATTTTGCTCAATTGTCCCGAAATTCAATCATATCTTAAGTAAGTCTTGTTGAATTGTGTTATCAAATTACATAAATTTAAATACTAAGTGTTAATTAAACTAACGAAATATCTCAATGTACTCTTAACAGTAAATTCGTAAGCATATGGGGTAATGATGCCATATATACAAACTTTTCTGATTGGCTGAAAAAATATGTAAGTGTGTAAAAGCTCATTTACTCATTTACGTTTAATATTGAATTAACATGTATAATGTACTCATTTACTAAAATTTAATTTGTAGGTTTTTTATGAACATAATACTGTCGAACATTCACAATTAGTGAGAGATGTTGCACTTGGGCCTGAAAATCAAATTCAGACGATGACTAAGTATTGTATGAATGGCTTCAAGTTTCAAACTGAAGAAGTTTCTAAGTATAAGAAAACTAATAATAGCAGAGTGTGCATTCAAGGTGATGTCGATGGTAATGACCAAACTATTGAATATTATGGTGTCATACAAGAGATTATTAAAGTTAGATACCCTGGTTAGCCGAAAAAAAGATAGTTCTATTTTGGTGCAAGTGGTTTGATCATTCACATAGAGGTACTAAGGTGAATCAACAACATAATATAATTGAAGTAAAGCATACGAGACAGTATGGTCGCTATGATCCTTTTATCATTTCACAAAATGTTAAGCAGGTGTATTACGCTCTATATCCGTTGTGCAGAGATAAGATTGATTGGTGGGTGGTCATAAAATCTAAGCCTGTGGGTAGGATTGAGATTGAGAATGTGTTAGATGTGGCGTACCAGAATGATGTTGCAGTTGTTCATCAAGCAGTGGATGCTATGTTGGAAAACAATCTAGAACATCCTCAACACATATTAGAAGAGGTTTCTGATGATGAGTTGATTGCCATCGCAAATCTTGAGGGACAAATAATTGAGGAGGAAGAATGAGATGATGAATATGAAACAAGTGATGAGGAAGAATGGGAGACTGATGAAAATGAATCAAGTGAGGACGAAGATTGGGAAAATATAGACTAGTATGTAAATTTCTTTAAGTAACTAGTATGTAAATTTCTTTATACTTATGATTATGATTTTAATTTCTTTAATACTTTTGAGTATGATTTTCTTTAATACTTATAATTTTCTTTATATATTTTTAATGTAAATTTGCATACAGATGCCATCAGGTGACGGAAGATTGCACAACTTATGCCTTGGTAGATTCTGAGAGACAACAGAAGGAGAAAGATAAAGATATGTGCTAGACCATCGAGCCTCTTAGATTGACTTTCTTTTAGTTTGTATTAGTTTTTGACACTTTATTTATAATTTTATACTTCTTTTATATTTTGAAACACTTTGTAGGTCCTTTGGGTGGATCTTTTATGTATTTAATGAATGTTTTACTTCATATTTAGTTTCTTGTTGATGTTGTAGTCGTTTTATGAATGTTGTGGCAACAATTAGTGCTGATTTGAGCTGTATTTGAATTAGTTTTGTAAATGGCAGGTGGTGCATATTGAAAATGTAAATTTTTGCAGCTGGAAAAATACAGAAAAGCGACGGACAGCGTCTCTTTTGTCCGTTGCTTTTCTGGAATTTTTTTTTAAAATTCCCAGAAAAAGCAACGGACAGCGTCGCTTTTCTGCAATTTTTTTAAAAAATTACCAGAAAAAGCGACGGACAACGTTACTTTTCTGGAAAAAATTTACCAGGAAAAGCGACGATGTCCGTCGCTTTGTTCTTCAAGTTCAAGAACAAAGCAAAGGCGTCCGTCGCTTTTCTGAAAAAATGAAAAAAAAAAGTCATCGCTTTTTACTTGGCGATGCAGTCCGTCGCTTCTAAGGCAATGTTGTCCGTCGCTTTTGAAAAAACGACATGCCATTTTCTCACGGTAGTGAGGCCGTCACTTTTCCATCGCTTTTGGCCAAAAAAGCGACGGCCAGCGTCGCTTTTGGCCGTCTCTTTTTGGCCTTGTTTTAGTAGTGATACCCGTGATGACTAATCCATATTCTATCATTCTCCTCTTCTTGAAAAAAATTCGTCCTCGAATTCAAATCTTGCAAAACAAAGGAGAAAACAACAACTAGACAAAGATTATCATAATTCTTTAAGATAATATCAACACAATAAGAAACATCACCGAGATCAAATACAAACTTTAATCCCCTAACAATATCAAGAATCACAATAAGTATCCCCAAAAATACCAATAAAAAATCATCATTCAAAAATAAAATCAAATTAAGCTCTTTGATTAGATCACGCCAATTTTTAAATAACTTGTAATTACATTTAAGAAAAGAAGTATTAGCATAATTTAAAAAGGATGTATCTTCAAAAAGTGGAGTAAAATAAGTAAAGAAATTAATACCCATGCTAGCATCAATTGCTTTACTTTCATTTGTAAGCTCATTATTATCTTCCCACATTGTATCTCATAGTGAATTACCATATACCTTGTAGCCTTCAAATGTTGCTACACCATTAACTTCACCAAACATATCACTATGTTCATCATTAGAAATGATCATGTTGTCTTCAAATAAAATATTATTTTTAAAGAGAGAAAAATCAATATTCAATGAAGAATCCAAGAATTTAGATTCACTCTAAAAAAGATAAATGTCCTCTTTCACAAGATTATCCATGATATGATCTCTATGAGTGAAACAAGAGATAGGATCAACAACACTATGCATACTCCAAGAGTCACTTGTTTGTCCTTCAAACTCATTAGTTCTCACATCACTAGTTGACAAAAATTTAAGCTCACAAGAATCAATAATTTTGATTTCTCACTTTAACTCAACTAATGGAGTAAAGTCAAAATGTAATAAACCATTACTACTTTTAAAATGACACACATTGCCACCAACATCATAAATTTCATCAAATAAAATCAAAGTAGAATAAAAAAACTCATTTTTATCTCTATCAAATAACGATGGAGTGTCATACTCAAAATCCTCATTCTTTTCAAAAGAACCAACTACATTTTCAACACTAAGTTGAGATTCCCTAAATGATTCGCAAGTCCCCTCAACTAGTGGCATTTCAATACAAATAAGTTGACTATCACAAACAATGTCAAGAGAATCACATTTTTTAAATTCATGTTTATCATGAAGTGACTCCTCAATACCACCATCAATAATAAGAGCATTCTTTTTACATAACGGATATTCATAATCTACAACATCATATGTAATAAAATAATCTCTTTTTAATCCTCTAAATTTATCACAAATGTGAACACTAGTTGCAAACACATTAAAATCAAAAGAATCATCACAATGATTTTCACAAGTAACTTCAACTAGTGCTTGACTACAACATTCAACATCACTTTTATCACAAAGAAAAGAATCATTTTACTCCAAAGAAGAATAGCTTTCACCTAAATTAAAATTTTCTTCAAGCACACTTACAAAAAATAAAGTATTAGAGTTAGCCATTTTACCTTGAAATGCTCCTAAAATTTCTTCTTTACCTTTGCTTTTATCATTTATGTTCACTTGAACACTTAAAAAAGTAGTAGGTGGCTCAACCAACTCTTGAATCTTCAACGATGAAAGATTTTCCATTGTCGTTTTCTTCATGCCATCATTTTCAAGTTCACCTATAAAAGAGACATTGCAACTAGGAAAAAAATAATTAGCATTAGAGTTAAAACAAGAAGCAAGCTCTCTCAAACTCTCTTTTTCTTCACTTCTCTCAATTCTTTTCCTCTTTCTTTTTATTGTTTTCATTTTCAAATGCTTCTTTCTTTTCTTGTGGCAACACACTTACTATCCTCAACTCAAGCTCTCCTTTTTTTACTCTTGAGTTGCCACTTGTCACTCCCTTACTCTCTCAATCTTTTCTCTCTCAAGATCAATTAATATTGCACAAGGCCCAAGAATTCCCTTTGAAGGATTAGGATGACTCTTCACTTCAACTTTAAAGTTTACACTTTGAGAATCATCAACTTTTCTCTTCATGCTCTTCTCTTTAGCAATGACATCTTTTTCCTTAAGCTTTGCCTTTCTTCTTGTCAATCTTAGCAACTCCAAGCACCTTTCTTTCACCTTCAAAAGAGTAGATGGCACAAAAGAATAATCTTGACCTCTTGAGTTGACACAACACTTGTTAGTCTTTTTATCAAATGTAGCTTCTCTTTCAATTATCCAAGACCTCCCAAGTAACAAGTAACAAGCTTTCATTGGAATAATATCACATAGTACTTCATCATGAAATTTGCCAAGTTGGAACTTCATCAAAACTTGTTTTGTGATCTCTAAAGTTCCTTTTTCATTTGATCATGGCAAATCATATGGTTGAGGATGTTTTCTAGTCGGCGGAACCCATCGATAGCCCCTTAAAGTTGGCATCAATTTTTACTTAGACACCTCAAGTAGGTCTTATTCATTTTAAACACCTCAAGTAGGATCCCGCTGTATTATTTTGACACTTTTTGTTGACTTGACAACTTGTGTGATTTTCACTCCAAGTAGGCACGTGAAGACCTAAAAAATTATACTTTTTGCTTTTTTTTTTTTTTTTTTATTTCCTTCTTCTTCTCTATTTAATATTCTACCATTAACAAATCTTCCACAATTATTATCTTGTTCACTGAAAAAAATGAAGACTACCACCATTTCTCTAAGAACATGTGACATTTTTTTTTGTATAAAATCAAAATCAAAAATGAATTTTAAATTCTTAAAAATATTCAGCCAAAAAAATAAAATTCTCGTGAAACTCCATTTTTACTTCAAAATTTTATTTCAACATATTACTATATCAATGTAATTGTAGATCTCACCTATTAATCAAAATTGACATAAGTAAAAGAAAAAGAAGAAGTTCATCAAGAGAAGAAATTAAATCTGGGTTTCAAGAAATTTTCGACAAACACTTTATTTTTTCCTCCAACAATTATACGAATTTACTAATCTAATAGTTCATTTCATTTGCAAAAATAAAAACCTACCATTTTAGTCCCTTAATTTCAGAATTTACCCATTCATTTTGTATTTTCAGCTCACTGATCGAGCGCTCTTGCGCCGAAGATGCATTGCAATTCTTTTGGTAGCAGCTATTAGCATTTGTGATGTATAATGTATTATGTATATTCTTGTTCTTGAATTCTATCTATGAAGCTTATTTGAATTAAAAAAAAAAGGTAAGAAGGTGGAGTGGATGATGGTCACTAGTGATGGAGTTCTAATGGTTATGGCGGGAGAATTCTTGGGGAAGGAGGGGTCGAGTAGTTTGGTAGGGTGGAGGTTTAGAAAATAGCTTTATTTATTTATTTTTATTTTTTTTAATGAAAAATAGTTTTTCTTTTACTTTTTTTTTATAATTTATTTTTTAATTATTACTTTATACCCAAATGCCACATGTTATCTTTTAATTAGTCATCATGTCACGTCACCAGTGAGTGTAATACACACACTTTGTAGTTTTAGCTGATTGTCAAAAAAATGTCAAAGTGACACAGTAGACCCTTACTTGAGGTGTTTAAAATGAACAACCTTTAGTTGAGGTGTCTAAGTTAAAAGTCGTGCCAACTTTAGTGGGCCACCGATGAGTTTCCTCTTTCTAGTCTTCAACTTTAAATGCTCAACCATGCTTGAACTTGCATTATTTATGAAACTCTGATTATGTATAATCATGGCACTACAAAGTCCTTCAATTTTACCATAAATATGAAATATGTTCTTTCTTTCTTTCACAAATTGGTCAATACATGTTTCATCACACTCATGTTGTTCAACAAAATGATTCCCTTTTATCAAAGCATTCAAGTCATCATTAGGCCGATGCACAATATTTCTATCATGAGTAGTATATCTATTCACATTTTGTCTCATTCTTTTTGTGAAAGATCTACTTCCTCCTCTTCCAACAAAACAAACAGAAGAACTCCCACTATTATCATGTTTAGAATTAGAATCATAGTAAGAAGGTGAACAAGAATATTCTTCAAGAATTTTCTCATTATCATCATCAAGTCCATAATCACATTTCTCGCTATTAGATTCATCACAAGAAGAGTATTTGAAAGAGTCATACCTTGAAACATCACCATCTACAAAGTCATTGTTCGAAGCATAAGCGTCTTCATACTCACATTCTTCACCATAGGATCCATAACTTTCATTTTCTCCATGATCTTCACCATAGTAACTTTCATTTTGCAACCAAAAAAGAATAGCAACAAAATCAAAGTACCTCACAAATTCACTCCCTCACATGTATCATTCAACACTCGTGTATACATTCAAGGCCAAGACTTTTAGACCTCACTCAATTAATCTCATCAACTCTTGCCTTTTTCCTCTCAAAGAAATTTTCTCAAATCTCTCCAAGAATCAACAACCCAATCAACTCAAAGTAAGCATCCAAGTATCAATTTGGAGTGGAGTTTATGTAAATCAAGAAAGGACAATTAAAACTAAAGGACTTGAATCAAAAAATTCACAAAGAAAATAAAGAGAAAAGCAAGAATGAATTGGCATGAAATAAATTTAAAGCACTCAATTACTAATACAAAAGATAAGAACAAGTATCCTAAAATATTAGCAAACGATTAGTTAGGAACAACAAGTAGAATCTAGAATCAATAAGAAGTCATTCAAAGTCACCATCAAATTTCAACAAGTAGAATCTAGAATCAATAAGAAGTCATTCAAAGTCACCATCAAATTTATCAACACCCAAATGAAATCATGTTTACCTAATCAATATGGAGCATCTCTAAGCATCACCCAATAGTTTTGAAGTAAGAAATCAACTCAAACTTCAAAATTTTTAAGAAAATTCGCACAAGGGAAATAATCAGATTTTTGAACTCAAAATTGACCCCAAATTCATCATTAGATCTCAAAATTAGAACTTAATATAGTTTATCCATGATTAAATAACTTAGATCCAAAAGATGAGGTCAAAATTTGCACAAAAGAGCTCAAAATCTCAAATTTTCGCACTCTAAAAAGTGCTGAAATTTCAGCTGCGAAAATGAGAGAAAAACAGACAAAATCAACTCCAAATCAACTCTAAATGCTCTCAAATTTGATATTCAATCACTTTAGACTATTTCAACAAAACCCAATCATAGTCATACAAAAATTACTCCAAATTTCAGTCCGATTTTTTTTTTTTTTTTGGATTTAAAAAAAAAAAAGAAGATAATAAATTCAAGGATTAAGAATTGTAGGAATAATTCTTTGGCCTTGCTCTGATACCAATTGATGTAAAATGATATACCAAAGATGAACACAATAAATAAAATAGAGATGAAATAAAAAAAATTAGCAAGTAAAGAAAGAAATTAGATTAGGGAGAATAGAAATTAGAAGAAAGAAAGGTTAACCCAGTAATTAAATATATACATTTAATTACTAGATTAAATCATGGGAGAAGAGAATGAACCTATACAAGGAATAGTTATGAAGAATCGAAGAAGGGTTCATAAAGAGATAAAAGGGTTTTCCTCAAAACTCACAAATGAGCCAACTTCATCCAAAAACTAACTAATGAAATAAACCCTAATTTCTACTATTTATACTAATAGACAAACTAAACTAAGCTAGTTACAATAATACCCTTGAGCTAAAAATAAGAAAATTAATAAAATTATTTTATCTAGTCAATGAATTATCCAAAATGTAGTCATCTCTTGATTAAATTTCCACTTTAGTATATTGTAGACCTTCCATGTTTCTTTCATTAATCTTCTAAGGTCTTCAAAATACTTCGAATCTAGTTGATGGTCTTCATACCCGTGATGATTAATCCATATTCCATCAATAATGCTCCAACTACTTTTCAAAGGTGTGTAATAGCTATTTTCTCGTACATGATTGAAAAATTCTTAGAGGTCTTTATGAATATTTTTTCGATGGCTGGTGACTCCTTCAATGAGTGTCTTAATTACCTCGGTCAAATGTTCAATAGATGTGAGGAGACTAACCTAGTGTTGAACTGGGAGAAATCTCATCTCATGGTAAAAAAGGTATTATATTGGGCCATAAATTATAAATCTCTGAGAATAGTATCAAAGTTGAAAAGGTGAATATTGAAATTATTGGTAAGCTTCCTTCACCTATCTCTATAAAAGGTGGTAGAAACTTTCTAGGGCATGTTGATTTTTACAAGAGGTTTATTAAAGATTTGTCAAAGATCATGAATCTGATGTGTAGGTTTCTTAAAAAAAAGTAAAATTTGTGTTTAATAAGAAGTGCCTAGAAGCTTTTGAAGAGCTAAAGGAATGACTCTAATTATTACCGTTCCTGACTGGACTTTTCCATTTCAGCTTATGTGCAATGCAAGTGGATTGACAATTGGGATAATGCTTAGTCAGAGGCACAACAAAATCCTTCATCCTGTGATCAGGTGAAGCCCCCCTTCTCGTTGGCACGGATGAATCAGTTACATCTTGTTCCTACTACTACCGAGTAGAGGACATTTCATTCACAGACCTTGATCTTTAAGGTAAAAGTGGGCCTTAGCTGGCTGACCTGATTTACCCCTTCTCGTTGGATGACCGGCCCTTTCTTAGACTTGGTGAACTCCTGTCGCGATGAATTAAACTCCGTTCCATGCCCCGCTGCTTGTCAATCACATAATCTATTATGTCATCAAAATCTTGAATAGTTGAACTATACCTTAACTGAACATGAATTACTTGTTATTGTATATGCCTTTGAAAGATGTAGGGCATACTTATTGGGGTCGATAGTCTAGGCTCATACTTTATACCCCCAGACTATCACAAAAAGTCTGAATATATCCTTCATTCACATATTTTTCTAAAAATACTCCTTTACTTTTATTTTTGGCTCACTTATGCTCTTTGACTAACGATCAGCACTAATTTTTTTTTAAATTATTTAAAATTCACATAAAATTTTATTACTTGTCCAATTTTAAAATTTTATCAGTAAATTAACTTAGAAAAATTAAAATCGACCTCTGAAGGTCGATATAGCAATATATTTTTTTAAAAAGAATCGATCTCCGAAGGTTGATTTGCATTTTTTAGTTTTTAATGGTAAAAAGTCAATCTTTGGAGGTCAATTCTGTTAAAAAATAATTTAATTATTTTTTAGTGAAACTGACCTCCAGAAATCGATTTGCATTTTTTTGATTTTTGGCATTAAAAGAAATCTACCTCTGGCAGTTGATTTTATTACACATGCTTTTAAAAAAATATGCTCCACGAAATTGACTTTTGGAGGTCAATTTTTATTTTTTTGACAGAAATCGACCTTTGGAGGTTAGTTTTTTCATGAAAATAAATTTAAAGAGTATAAATAAAAAATAAGGTCTGGTAAGAGTTTGGGTCGGGTGAGTCAGAAAATTGGGTGAGTGAATTTATTTAATTTAGGATGAAATTTAAAAATTAAACCAATAATAAAATATCACGTGAATTTAAAATAAAATAATATGAATTTAATATTGACCATTAACCAAAGGGCATAATTGAGCCACAATATAACCAGAAGGATTATTTTAGCAAAATAAGTGGATGAAAAATATACTTAAACCTTTTGAGATAGTCCAAGAACATCTTTTACTCTTTCGTAATTTTAGTGAGAGCATAATTTGTTATAATTTTTGCATGGCTAATGAGAAAACGACAAAAGTTATGAAATCATAGTGATTCACATTATGTATATAAAGGTGTTTATACATACATACATACATGTATGTAGAAATTTTGAATAAAAAAGGTAAGCAATTACAAATATTCCTAGAATATAGAAAACTATCTACATTCTTTCAATAAAGTATATTCATCATGATTCCCTCGACAACTTGAGCCAGGGAGGCAAACACATTCAACTTATCTCAATGTTTTCAAAAGCGAGCTTTGAGTAATGACTATGTCACTGCATCGATAATCTGGTCATAGGTAGAGATATATAGTACCTTAAACATTTATTGTCGAACCAAGGCTCGAACTATAGTGACCTTTTTCATCATTACGATATAGTCTAACGTATCAAAATTTGAGTTAAATTTCTCTCCGAATAAAGTGTTAGAAATTTCAGGCTATGCTAGTTTTGAATGAACTCTAAGTGTGATATAGTCTAGATAAATACGGTAATGGATAAGTCGGTGTCTATTAGACTCGAGACCGTATTATGATAGCTAAGAGGTTAAGGAGTTTGTAGAAATTTTTGGAAGTGAATTCAGATTAGTAGAACTCTGATTATCACATTTGACGTAAAGGGGTTAGTTCGAGATGTCAATATCTAAAAGTGTATTGTCAAACTAGTAAAAATCTGAGATTGTCGGACTTTTTCCCCGCATAGGCCGCTATGGTGGGAGACAGGCCGCTATCATGGGCCTGCTATAAAGGGAATAATTCTGCTGTAGTGAAGGTCAGCTTGGTTCAACCCCGCCATGGCGGGTAAATCCCGCTATAGTGGTTTACGTTCTGTTAAATACAATTTTAGACTTAATATGCTATTTTTCATTTCATCTTTGTTTCATACCTGTGAAGGGAGATTTAGGGCGAACTTCATCAGTTTTCACCCAAACTTCTTCGTTAAGGTAAGTTAATCCACCCGTTTAATTAGTTTGTCGTTGGTTAATCCTTAGAATCACTAGGTTTTGATTGTGGGAAAAAAATTGACTTTACCTAGGCTGATTTTCTGGTGTAAATTAGTGAAAACAAGGTGTAGTCCTTGGATTTTGGTCAAGAGTGAATAAATTAAGGTTACATGCTTAGAAACCTTTGTTTTAACCTTGAAATTGGTAGAATTTAAGGTGGAATGAATGTAGAAAAACCTTAGAATGAGGGAATGATCATGGTTTCTAGCCTTGGAGTTATGGGATTAGGTTATAATCCTTGTAATTGTTAGGATATTTGTTGAATAGTGTCTACCTTGTAATTTTTAGATCACAATCAAGCTGAAATTACAAGAAAGGGCAAGGCTCAAGTTCGTTATAGCAGTGCAAGGCTTGAATTGAGATAGGTGATGGTTGAATTATAGTTGAGACTCAATTTGGTTTATTTGTGCATTTTAACTTTCTCTTTGTTTACCTATTCCAATGTATGCTGTACATGTTAACTGGTTGGATAGTATTGCAAGTGTTTAATCACCTGAAATGAGATTGAGTAAAAAAGGCTTGTATTAAAGTGCAATATGATTGTGTTATCCCGTATTATAATTGTAAATGTTATGACATGAGTTGATACTGTGAGATGAATCAGTAAAGGTCATTGTCACTGGATTGATGGAACTTAGGAGGTATAAGGGTGGGGACGTTAAAATAAGGGTGGTATAACATTGGTTGGGATAAGGGTGGCAAATACTGCTTATCTGGGTTATTTGGTACATAGACTGAGCTCATCCCCTGCAAGTCATGGCTAATGGGCATTTATAAGACCCATAGCATGTGTGTACATGGTATTGGTGAGTTTGATGGTTCCATGAGTGGACTAAGTTATATTGTTGATGTTATTTTAGATCCATGAGTGGTTCGGGCTATTAACTTACTTGCATTGTATAATCATTTGATGAAGTCAAGTAAAAAGGTAATTGTGGCAAGGTGGAGTAAACTATTATTAGTCATGATACTATTTTGGTGGATTATTTGTACTTGTCCTATGCTTGTCTATTTTACTTGGATATTGTTTGTGAAGGGACTAAGTGAAAAACATAATGCCAAATGTTACATGGTTGTACTTATTTACAAACTATTGGTTATGTGTTTATATTTATTAAGTTCAGTTGGCCCATGATCCTACCAGTATATAGTGGTTGTGTACTAATACCACCCGTGCTCTTCTTTTTGTTGAGTGCAAAACATATTCCACCGGCTTCGATGAGACCTTAGTTATAGACAATGACCATTTCTGACTCAAGGGTAAGCTTTATCTTTCAAGCAACCATGGGTCTTTGTATACTATGTTCTTATCCACTTGTTTTGAACACAGACGCCTTAGTTAGTCTAGCTTTTTGGGTTCAACATTTAGATGTTTCGGTACAGTGACTTTCAATTTCTAGAGGCATTTTAGAATTTGGTTTATTCTGCATTATTTGATTGTTAGACATATCCAAATTATTGATTGACAATGGGTTTGATTATTTCATTTTTAAAAATTGTTAAATATTGATGTTGGTTTTGGTTAGATGCTTCTCCCACTAGAAGGTTAGTGTGATTACCACTCGCGATGGGTTTGGATTATAAATAATGTTGGTATTAGATCCCTAAGTTCTTTGATCTCGTTGTACCAAAATGAGCACAATAGAGTCTTGCGAAATGGTCCGAAGATATTTGTACTTTTCTTCGAGAGGCTATAAGACTTTAGGAAATTATCACTTTCTTTCTTCCTTTGTGCTATAACTTGATTCCAATTGGTATCTGATAATCCAAATTGTTATCTGACCTCTTCACTCTATTATTTCATAGATAGTGAATATGAGAGCTAACAGATCTAGAGCAGTAGCTCCCACACCAGTAGTTCCAGTTGCAAAGCCTTCCACCAGAGGCAGAGGATGGGGTAGGGGAAGAGAGAGAGGTAGGGCAACATCTTCCAAGGGTGGAGCCTAGGATGCAACTAATTCAGTCTAACAAGTGCCTCCCCCACCCAAGGATCAACATGATGAGGTTGTGAATGAGGAGGTTTTGGAATAGGAAGAGGCAGTGCCAGTCTGGGAGGTGAAGCTCCTCTCTAAATGTTGTCTGAGCTGAATCAGTAGGTACTTGGTTTTCTGAGTGAGCTAGCATGTACTAGAACCGCACCTATAACACCAGCTTACCAGTATCCAGGATTGTAGCCTGCCTTAGTATCAGCTCCTAGGATGGATAAGTTTTCACTGACGGACGCTTTCCCTCATCTAGCTTTAGGTCCTATTATGATCCAGCCTGAACATGACATGATGACCAAGTTTATGAAGATGAAACCCCCTACCTTTGTTGGTTTTGAGATAGAGGATGAATTCGAGTTTATCATTGACTGTTATGAGAGTCTGGGCATTGTGGAGCAACATGGTGTGAAATTTGTAACCTTCCAACTGTAGGGTGATGCTAAGAAGTGGTGGAGGGATCATGTGGAATTCTGGTCTCCAGCTCTACCTCTAATGACATGGACTCAGTTCCATACCCTATTCTTGGAGAAGTATGTGCCACACACTCCGCGTGATAAAAAGAATAATGAGTTTCTGACTCTTGAGCAGGGAAGTATGTCGGTTGCAGCCTATGAGACTAAATTTCATGCCTTTTTCAGATATGCTACTTAGTTGCTTGGTACTGAAGAGGAAATGATCTGCCTCTTTGTGAAAGGTTTGTATACTGACTTGCAAGTTATGGCCTTGCAGATGACTTCTACTGGGAAGACTTTTAATGATGTTTCTGACTATGTAAAGAGAGTGGCAGGGTTCTGTCACGATCCAACTATCGGGCCGTGTGGGCACCTACTCTAATCCACCTAGATAGGAGAACCCTTACCACTTGAACCAACAGGCAATGCGGAAAAGAAAGTAAACCATTAAATAAGCCCCTTACTACATGACGAATCCCTTTACAAATGTTTGGAAAATCTTTATACAACAACTTTCGAAAATTACACAACCTTTAAAACTTGCGGAAATTTATTAACCATATAAACGCCCTCCCCAGAACCTAGTCTAAGCCGGTACAAGAGCTTCTACAAGATGAGTTTACAACATAAAATGGACACAACTCCCACCATAGAAGGAAGTAGGAGCTGCTGGAAGATCACCGCAATCCTGAACCTATGAAACATCACTAACCCTGCAACCATACTATACCCAAAAAGGTATAGCAAGAGTAGAATTAGTACAAACACACGTACTGGTAGGCATCATCGGCTGACCCGAATTCACTCCTACCATCATATAAAAATCAAGATAAAATGCACAATGTAAATGCTCCACCCCTTTCAACATCACCTTTATCAATTCCCCCTTTCAGAACCGACCTTCCTAACCTTTAGACTTACCAAGTCGCCTTATCCCTAGACTTCCCAAGTCACCTTATCCCTAGACTTCCCAAGTCTAACTTAATCCTTACCAATAAGTATGTCTATACCTGGACTACCCTTCCCCTACCCAGGTCAACCACCTTGACTAGATATTCAAACTTAACCCGGCTAACTGCCCAACCAAACCACTTATACCCGTAGTATTACTTACCAGTCTCCGGCCCTTCCTGGACCTCTCAGACAACTTTCCATCCTGGTTATAACAACCAACAACTACAACCCCAGACTTTCCATCGTACTCCCAATTGACCAATCACATGAAAATCACCTAGCAACCATTGATACATTCAATGACAACAACAAAGTTATATCTAAATCCCTTTCTAATCCTGAAACTCGGACCCTCCAAGGATCCTCTAACCACACCTAAGTGTTCAACAGGATACCCGGTCTACACCAAGACCCATCATTAACTTATTAACCACAACAAATTCTTGACCGTCATTAACACACTTAACGACAATAAATTGTGAACTTATAACCTCTTTTACATAGTCCGGACCCACTCGGATCCCCCTAACACATCTAGGTATTTACATGACAACCCGGTCTACACCAATACTAACTAATAGTTAACATCATAACCCGGTCTACACCAAGACCAAAATTATAACAATATAATTACCCGACCTACACCAAGACCAAAAGCACAATATAATATAACAACCCGGCCTGCGCCAAGACCAAACTCACAGTATAATTACCAGGCCTACACCAAGACCAAAAGCATAATATAATATAATAACCCGACCTACACCAAGACCAAACTCACAGTATAATTACTCGATCTACACCAAGACCAAACTCACAATATAATTACCCGGCCTACACCAAGACCAAAAGCACAATATAATATATCGACCCGGCCTACACCAAGACCAAACTCACAATATAATTACCCGACCTACACCAAGACCAAAAGCACAATATAATATAACAACCCGACCTACATCAAGACCAAAAGTAATATCACAATTTATAAACATAGCCCGGTCCACTCATGAAACCAACACCAATCACACAATGCAACAATATCAATGAAATGATGTAGTAAAGTAAACCCATACCAGGCATGGTACCTGAGCCAACCGTCAGTATTTTCCCATACCAGGCGTGGTACCTGAGCCAACCATTTATTATACCTGTACCAAGCGTGGTACCCTAGCCAACCATTAGTATTATCCCGTACCAGGCATGGTACCCAATCAAACCAAATGCCAATTAATCCACAGTCAAATAATGAACCAACAACTTGTAAAACCACAAGCAACACATAGTTCAATTCACAGACTGTAATACAGGACTCTTAGACATTCCTAACAATCCCTAAGCAATGTATCTCATACAAACACTTATATAAGAGTACACAATATACATTCCTAAAAATTCCCTAAGTAATGTATCTCATACAAGCACTTAGATAAGAGTACATAATATACAATATTTACAGGGATCGTTAACCATCACCTACCCTTCCCCGGGTGGATGACTTAGCCCAACCTTTATCCGAGCATCAACCCGTTTTCCCTTACTGACATATAATGAAAGATTTTCTTTCTTAGCATAATTTAGCAATTACGTGATTCTCGAGATGTTACCCAACACCGAACACAGAGTGGGAATACCTCCCCTTAGCCTTAGTAAAACCAACAGCTACATCTCATGCCATTTACATTCTCGAAACCTTATCTAGGAGTTTTCCATTTCCATTACCCATAGTTCCTAAGCATTATCCCGGTTCCCCAAACTTTTCCAACATTCCAGTCCCCGAGCCTATTATTTTATTTTACCAAAAAAATAAAATATCCATATTATATGTATCATAAAACCAACCCTTCAATCTATACAATTCCTAATTCACACATAACCAGTATTGAATCTTCCAGACTCCGTGCCCGAAGGCCTAATCATGGATTCTCCCTTTCATTCTACACAATAATAGGAAATAAAAATGATCAATCTACTCGTGGAAAGAAATCTAGCCTACCTGGATGTCGAGCAGCTGTTCAATGCTCTTTCTGGCTCCGTGAAGGCATTTCCTGATGATTCTACAGGCTCGAATCCGTGGTTTCATGTCCCTTTCACTGGAATCCCTCCTTCCCATGACTCCCAAGCCTTGGAGTAGCCTAGGAGGGTTTTTGGAATAGCTCTCATCTATTTTTGGGGATTAAGGGAAGAGAATGAAATTAAAAACTCATTTTATGGGTTTTCTGGTCCTATCGCTCCGCTATAGCGGTCCCTGCTCCGCTATCGCGGTACTGCCATAGCGGAGTCAATCGCTATGGCGGAGGTTGACCATATTGACTTCCGTTACCGCTATAGCGGAGGTCACCGTGGCAGAGCGCTAGCTCTCATCACAGACTAAAACTCAGAAAATTCTTGAAAAGAGCCCTTTTTCAACACAACTTGAATCTCTAACGTTTCTGAATAACCCCTTCACGTCAACCTTGATTTTGGGAGCTCTTCTTACCCGAATTTGATTCCAAAAAGTCCCCCGAAATCCTCTATGTCTTAACAACACAAAAAACTAGCTCAAATTGAGACATCGAATCCAATCCTTACCCGGATTGCCCTAGACTATACCTCGCTCTAATTCTGGCCGAGGCTAGCCTAGCCTAAAATTTTCAACTCTCAACCCGAAAGTATTCTAACTCAAACTTGGCATGAAATGTTTACCCGTAACGATGAACCTGATCATTATAGGTTCAAGTAGGTTAGTCAGGAGAAGATGGCAGCGAAAAAGGCCCAAAATATGGGAAACTTTAACGGATCTTACTCTAGGGGCTATGTGAATCAGGCCTATCCAGCTCATTCTATACAGTCAGCTCTGCCGGTATTTACAAGGGGTATATCACTGGATCGAGGTTTTTTAATTTGTAGTGGTATTGGACACTTCAAGAAGGATTGTCCTAATGGCATGCTGGCTAATTTTCAGTGTCAGCAACATTCCAGAGCTATGTTCTAGCTGGTAGAGATGGTGGTAGTAATGATAGAGGTCATACATAGGGTAGGCGTGGTGGTTATTAAGGTTTCCATGGTGGAAATCAAGGTGGTAGCCTGCTAGAAAGATTACTCAGATTGATGATAGAGATTATTGCTATGCCTTTTCAGGTAAATTCTAGGCAGAGGGTTTAAATGTAGTCATTACATGTACTATTCTCATCTGTGATCAAATGGCTACAGTCTTGTATGATATAGGTTCTACTTATTCATATGTATCTGTTAAATTTGCCTTGGATTTAGATTTGGTTTGTGATAAGCTTGACTCACCTGTGTATGTATCTACTCCAGTTGGAGACTCTGTGGTAGTGACTCAAGTGTATCGTGCTTGCTCTGTTATATTTATGGATTTTTAGACTTGGGTGGATTTGGTTATTTTGAATATGCTTGATTTTGATATCATCATGTGCATGGCTTGGCTATCCCCGTATCATGCTGTTCTAAATTATTACGCTAAAACTGTGACCTTAGACATGCCGGGGATGGATAAATTAGAATGAGAAGATATTTATAAGTCTGGACATGTGAATATAATCTCCTTCATTTGTGTGAAGAAGTTAGTTTAGAAGGGATGTTCGGACTTTTTAGCACATGTTTGGTATGGTAGTGCAGATGTCCCTTCTATTGAGTCAGTTTGCGTAATGTCTGAATTTTAGGAGGTATTTCCCACCGAGTTTCTTAGTATGCCTTCGAATTGGGATATTGACTTTTGTACTGACGTAGAGCCAGGTACTCTCCTAATCTCTATCCCTCCCTATAGAATGGCTCCGGCTGAGTTGAGAGAGATCAAGACTCAGTTGCAGGTGTTACTTGACAAGGGATTCATTTATCCTAGTGCTTCACCTTAGGGTGGTCCTGTGTTGTTCGTTAAGAAAAAAGATGGTAGCATGAAAATGTGTATAGACTACCGATATCTGAATAAGCTTACCATCAAGAACAAATACCCTTTACCTCGAATAGATGATTTATTTGACCGGTTGCATGGTGCTTCAGTATTTTCCAAGATAGATTTAAAGTCAGGGTATCACTAATTACAGATTCAGCCTGAGGATATACCTAAAACAACTTTCAGGACTCAGTATGGACATTTAAATTCCTAGTGATATATTTGGATTGACTAATGTGCTTGCAACATTCATGAATTTGATGAATGATATTTTCAAATCTTTCCTGGATTCATTTGTAATTGTATTTATTGATGACATTTTGATTTATTCTAAGAGGAAGGAGGAACATACAAGTCACTTATGCATAGTATTGTTTTTTTAAGGAGAAACAACTTTATGATAAATTTTCTAAATGTGAGTTTTGGATGCCTTTTATGTCCTTTTTGGGGCATGTGGTTTCTAAAAAGAGGGTGAGAGTGGATCCACAGAAGATCGAGCCTGTTAAGAGTTAGGCTCGGCCTAACTCAGTAACAAAAGTTCAGAGCTTTGTGGGTCTGACTAGCTATTATCGGAGATTTATCATTACTTTTCCTCCATTGCTACTCACTTGACAAGTTTGACATAGAAGGAGGTACCTTTTGTTTGGTCTGACAAGTGCGAAGAAAGCTTTCAAAAGCTCAAGTCCCTTTTGACCACAACTCCTATCCTTGCCTTGCTGGTTGAAGGTAAGGATTTCATCTTGTTTTGTGATGCTTCACGTTATGGCTTGGGTGCTGTGTTGATGTAGGACAAGAATGTAATTGCCTATGCTTTCAGACAATTGAAGCCTCATGAGAGGAGTTACCCAACTCATGACTTGGAGTTGGCAGTAGTGGTTTTTACACTTAAGATATGAAGACATTACCTTTATAGTGTTAAGTGTGAGGTATTCATTGACCATCGCAGTTTACAACATGTTTTCACTCAGAGAGACTTGACTTTGACGCAGAGTGGTGGATAGAGATACTGAAAGATTATGATATGACCATCCAATATCATCCGGGGAAGGCTAATATGGTGGCAGATGCATTGAGTCAAAAATCTGTAAGTATGGGAAGTTTGGCTTGCTTGAGTGTCATTCCTCGAATCTACACCCTGGATGAGACACGGTTCTTAGAGTCACAAGTGACTCCAAGCTAACCCATGGCCTGGCATATACTAAACAGTCACATGAATTTAAACTGAGAGGAAGCTAAACTAGATAAAAATACGAGTTCTCAAAATTTAATTAAGAATATCTGAGTTCAAATATAAGTCTGAAACAAATAAACTAACTGAAACCTGAAGTCTGAAACAAATAAACTAACTGAAACCTGAAGTCTGAATCTATGTCTGAAAGCCTCTACTACTGATGAGTTGCTGGACAAACCCCCCAGCTAACTTCAAAATATTGAAACTGAAAATAAACTAACTAGAAGAGTATCATAAAGTACGTCCTCAAATGATGAGGACTCACCACTTTCTGTCATTGGGATGGCGCTGGAACGAGCTAATTGCGAGGCTAAGTCTGAAAATGTGAACCCACATCATAATAGGATGTAGCACATAGAGTATGCGTCAGTACTTCGAATGTATTGAGCATGAGGGATATGCAAAGCAGACTCTCTCTCTCTCTATATATATATAAACATGATAAAATACTAATATGTTGGTTAAACTGTAAGCTAAAATATAGTACATAGGCCCAAACATAGTCATGCATAAAAATCTGAAATGCAGGATTAAGCAAAAAATATAATTAAAACTAAAATGAACTAAACAGAGGGCCTAGTACACAACTAATGAGTCTAATTCTATGGAAGAGTCTATTAACCTACATAAACTACGTGAAACATGGAGTCCGATGTATACATCCTATCGAGAGGACCAATATACCTTGCCAGGGTATAGAGGCATGGCTCATGTGATCACTAATTCTGAGGCCCAATTGAGAGGCTAAACAACCTATGATGGCACATAGTTTTGGGACTGTAGGGTACGGTGAACCCTAGTCTAACTCGGTGCTAAGTGCTACTCCCAAAACTGAATCTACAAGCTCATTAAAACTCACGTTCTGGAAAACTATGTGAGAACTTAACTGGTTTGAAATCACTATTTCTTGAAAAGCTGTAGTAAACCGAAAGCTGACTAAATTCTATTTTAAAGCTCAGTACTAGAAATCTAGGTTAATGGTAAGATCCCAATCGGGGTTACCAATTGAAATCTTTCAAATACGCAGAAATTAAAGATAGATGAGAAATAGGAGATGAGAAGTGAAGAAAGAAAGGCTTAATTGAATCCACAACTAAACCAAGGGGGAACAGAGCTTGAATTCCATAGAAATGAGTAACCCAAATGAATCCATAAATGAGCAACTTAAGTGAAAATCAAGGTAAAGGAGTTTTAGATGAACAATGGGAATCCACCCATCACTAACCTAAGATACACTAAGCTAAATTATAGGGAATCCACCCTCTAACAGACTACACTGAAAAGAGTTCTTCAAATATCAATTCAACATAATCTAAGTAATGAAAATAACTAAATCATCTATTTATAGTATGCCTCTTACAAACATAGCCCAAAAGTGTCTATTTAAAATAAGGCCCAAAAGTGACCTTGGAAAACTATATGGCGCACATCATGGTGCGAAGTGAGGTACGAATGCACCACCCATTATACTGGTCGCACATGTCTTCGCACAGCTCTGGCAGCAACCATCCTCATGATGTCTTCTCCCTCTTGCTTCCAAGAAATCATCCAAATGTGGAATTGCTTCATTTGATGCTCTATGAGACTCTCCCAAGCTCCTCTTTGTGCCATCATGGCTTGTATAGCTTGGTTCCTCTTGGGTTGACCTTGAAGGATAAGTCTATCACGAATGGCGCCAGACGATATCATATCATCCTCCCTTTCTTGAAAAGGATTTCGCCTCGAATCCAAATCTTGTAAAATATCAAATAGAATGAGTACAAGTCCTCTCCCAACCCATCCAAGGTAAGCATCATAGGGGCCATGATAGTACCTAAAGCAAGCATAGCATGTATTCAACACTCCAAATTGCTCACTCTTATGATATAACCAAGTATCAAAATGATTTAGAAAGAGTAAGTACTCAAACAATTCAAGTTATACTAGGCAACTCTAGCAACTTTTATAAAAGGGTGAATCAAGAGAACCAATATATTTAGGCAAACAAACGCACAAGTTCACATTAGTTCTATACTTCAAGAAGTATATCTCTCCCCTTAAATCAATACACAAGTTATAACCCTCATGGCTAAGTGCAATGTGATAAACTAGGTCAACCCAAATTACGACTCCAACACAAGCACTAGACCACTTCAATAATGGAATTAGTTTCACTTCATCACCAGGGCCAAATACAAAGTTATCCCCCAAACAAATAGGCAAACATGTCACATTCAAACCCATAAAGTCAAGTAATAACACCAAGTTAGAATCACATGAAAGACTAGAAGTGTAACTACTATACTCATCACAAGAAGATCTTACCTCCATGGCTTTAGAAAGTCTAAGGATAAGCATAATCCATGAATATATACCATCCTTAGGCTTAGGATTTTGTAAAGCACCAAAACAAATTTATTGCCAAGGTGGTTTGCTCCAATGATCCTCCTTCTCAAGACTCTTCCTTTGACAAGACTTCACAAACAAGTCAATCACATAATCAAGTCTATCAAGAGAGAGAGTTTCACCTTTAAGCTCATTGGTCCTACACCAAGATTCATGTAGCATCTTCTCACCCTTTAGGTTAGAAGCCTTGGCATAGTACATATCAAGGGAATGCGCCTTTACCTTCACATTGCTCTTCTTCTTTGAAGAGCATTGTTCATTGTGGGAAGTCTTTTCCCCACACAAATTTAGTCCATCAAGTTGATTAGGAATCCTCAAGAAAGACATTCCATCATAGGGGAGGGTGCCCACATCTTGCTTGTCATCTTGACCAAGCTTCACCTTACAAGTAAGGGGTCTATAATCCCTCAAGAAGGAAGTTCCTTCATCGGGAAGGGTGTCATCATCCCATGGTGAATTAACAAACAACTTATAGCCTCCAAGAGTAGCTACACTTTCAACATTACAAGAACTACCATTATGCACACTCACAATAGTCACATCATCATCTAATAAGATATTATCCTTAAAAACATATTCCATCATAAGAGCTCTTTTTGAGAAACAAGAAATGAAATCACTAATCAAGGAATCATTATCTAGATGCAAGGAATCTACATGACTATCCACATGATCAACTACATCAAGACCATCACCTAATTGAGGTTCATTTAGCTCATGACAAAATTTCTCATTTAGTAGGTCATCATCAAAACCAAGTCGACCATCACAATAATTAAGACTAGTTGGTAGCATGTTAAGCTAACAAGAATCAAACACACAATTATGGCCAACTAGCATTTGATCACCTTTTTCACATGATAATGTATTTTCATTCAAACCATAAGCATCATGGACACTTTTAGAGATGACATTATCAACACACAAGAGAGAGCCACTAGGCTCACCACATAGTAAAGGCTCATTAAGCTCACACATAGATAAATTATTATTCACACTCAATGGGCTACTAGCCACACAATGATCCTCCAAGTTCAAGGGAAGAGTGTAAGGATTAGCGTTGTTACCTTGTATCTCATAAGAAGAATCACCTTCACCTTGGTTATAAACATTGGAGCACACTTGCTCCTTTGGGAAGCTTTCAACTACCTCAAGTTATTTTACATTTTGAGGTTCATCATTAGGCTTGTTTCTAAGAATACCTGAACAATCATCAACACAACTAAAGATACAAGAAAAGTTACATGAGTTAGGATTAGGTCATTGTTTTACGAGAAAAATGACTTGTATTTGAAAATCATTTCAAAAAAATTCTAAGTTGAAGTTTCAAAACATTTTCAATTAAAGCAAGAGTCGCCACTTAATTAATTAAAGAAAAATTAAGAAAACCTTGAAAAGATTTTTAAAATCTAAAACAAATAAAGGTTTTAAAAATAAAGAGACTAAGGGTAAGAGGTTCCTATTAATGTTTCGAGAAGGTTTTTAAGGCATTCGAAACATCCTCTAACTCGCGGTTATCTGGACTTGTTTAAAACTAACTTATTTCTTGACTAACTTTTGAAAAAAAAAGAGTTGTATTAAAACATCTTGTTTTAACTTGGTTGAGGAAACATAGAAAATTTAACTTAATGAAAAAATGTTGTCATATTCTGAAATGAAAGCACATACGAAATTCGTTTTTTAAACACAAGGGAAAACAAGCTTAAAGCAATAAAGCACTTTGCTATTTTTAACATGGCAAAACGATAAGTGCTTAAACAAGAAATGTTCATTCCTTTGGGTATAAATCAACTAAGCTAAAGATTTTAGTCTAAATTAATCATAATTAATTCTAACTAAACAATTCTAAAATATTTAAAGGTATAATTAAACTATTAATCTAAACCTGTCCTAAATCTAATTTGTGGGCCCTCTTTAGGCCCACCGCCGTTTACTTTGGACTTTGGTCCAATTCTGCTGCAATTTGCCCTTTTTGGGCTGGCTATTGTTATACTGATATGGGCTTGGCCCATTTGTTCACTCTTAGCTCTTTTTGGACTGTTTTATCTGCTGGTGCAAATTTTATGGGCCTGGCCCATTTCCTGTCTTCAACTAGCGGCCTGCTCCACTTAGCTTTACAGATTTAGTCTCTTTAGGATTCGACATGCTGACTTAGGTGTTGTTAGGCTAGGCCCAACGAAATGCAATTGAGATGGTCTGGGAGTCTAATTGGACTCCACCATAGTAGCATACACAAAAGAAAAATGAAATAAGGATTAGTATGTATCTAAGTAAGACTAAACAAAATAATTAGGCAATTAATACATATAGATTCCATACTTAACTTAGATTCTTCTAGTAGGTTCGTTTAGAAGTCAGTTAATAATCACATAAATACACACAAGGTTCAGGCATACGAAATATGATATTTGGGGTCTAATTTAAGGCAGCAAACCACAGATCATGCTTGCATATTCACAATATTTCAAACCTTCAGCCTAAACATCAACAAAGAATATTCATTCGAATTCACTATTTTTAGAGCCAAAGCAAATAAAGAAAGGGAGAGATTAAATAGATCATATGCACAGATTTGAAAAGAAACACAACATGTTATCATAGAGACACGAACCAATTCCAAAACATGCTCATTATTTACTAGGCTATGTTCGATACCCAAACTTTGAAGTCAAGCCATAACTCAGAACATAAGGAATGTAAATTCTAGTCATAAAAGAACTTATTGAATCAAAGATCATGAGAAAGCTTAACATAAAACCATTTAGGGTCTTAAGAAGAATTAGCTATGGGACATGATCTTTCAAAAAGAAAAAAGGAAACAGATCAAAGAAGAAGACAGGAGTAGATTGAGGTAGATTTTAATATGACAAACACCATCACAAGTATAATCAGTTTGAACATCACACATGGAAGAGGGGTTTTCTAGAGAAGATACTATCATGACAAGAACCAAAACTACTAGTCTTAAGCAATTCTTTTCAAACAAATTTAGACTTGAAACATTAGCATGCCACAACAGTGGCATAATCATGCTCATTTTCAATGTTCCATGTGAAACATATAATATACGAGGGGGTGATGAAGTTAGTGTTTATAAAAAGGGGGCTGAATCATGGGAATTTGCAAAGATGAAGAACATATCATGTAGGGGATAAGATTCATCTTTAGTTATCAATCACAACAAGGAACTCATAACACCATCTAACAACATAGGAATTCATGCGTTCACAAATAAAACCAAGGCAGAGTTTAAACCACGATTGACAAATTTCACACACAAGTTGATGCCATTACAAAATCATCTTAGCATAGGCAGAACAGTAAAGGAAAATTAAGAAAACAAAACAAGAGCATCATCAAGACAAAGGAAATTGGGGAAAACAGGAAAGGGTCAAGCAGAAATCAAGTATTTTATATCAACAAATTTTAACAACAAATTCTGAACCTATGTTCATAGTATCTACATGTTACAAGTCGAACAAAACCAATGAAGATCATAAGATTTCTAAGAGGAATTAGCACCAAAAAATCAAGTACAACAAATATACCTAGAGTTAACATTTTCCTAAACTCAGGCCTCACATGGTGCTAAGAAAAAGAAAACAGTAAAGAGAAAAGAGAGTGGCGGGTTTACCTTCTTTGGAGTAGCGACCTATGACTCGAGCTTTGCCAGAAAACTTCACCACCACCGGGACTAGTGATAAACTCGTCGGAGTTTGATTTTTATTGTTTATTTTCTCAAAATAGCCGATTGGTTACATAAGGTTAGAGAGAATGATTCCCCAGAACCCTCAATTTTTCCCCAAATCAGCTCTGCTCACATGCAGCAAAGGGAGGGCTATTTATAGGGGAAATCTTGGGGGTGAAAAGAGGGGGAAAATGAAAGGGTATTTCTGGGAAAAGGGTTGAAGGAAATTTGAATTCCTTCAACGGATAAGGCTGAATCATCAAGAAATGGTACAAACTCATACCAATTTCCACGGATTTCGCGGAGAAATCAACACCTAGGAGATTTCTAGAATATTCTCGTCTGCCAGCTCGATTTTGGATGGAGCTAAGGATGGCGTTTGGGAATTTTAACAGAGATAATGAGGGTTTGAGGCTGTGAACGTTGTTGTGAAGCTGTTAGACATTAGGGTTTTGAGCTATCATTTGTGAGAAACGATGAAGAAGAAGGGATGATGGTTGTACTGGGGAGTTGACGTGTTGTATGAGGCACGTCGCTCGTACAACACTCTCTTCTGGGAGAACAAAGAGAGTGGGACGCGTGAGAGGGCAACGACTAGGGTTTTTGGGGAGCTTTTGAGAGAAAGAAGAAGATGAAGCTAAAAAGGGGTGTTTGGTTTATCTGTTTAGGGAGATAAGGGAAATGAAGGGTGTGATAAGGTGAGTTGGGCTAGCCTGGAGAGGGTCAAGGGATTGGGCTGAGGGAAATGGAGATGGGCCAGCGGGTCAGGCGGGTTGCTGGCCCAAATGTAGGCTGATGCTAAAGGAGTTATAAGGTGTATTGAGGATTTGACCACATTTTGAGTTAAAGATGTAGCCAAATTGAATAGAATTTAGGAAAATTTGGCTAGAATTTAAATAGCTTTAGGGATTTTGGCTAGAATAGAAATAAAGATGGACTAATTACAATTATTCTTGAGCTTCTTTAAACTTAAACAAATTGCAATAATTAATTATATTTAACACTTAATTACCTCTTTAAACAAATTATGAAATTAATTATTCAATTAATCTCTAATTTGAAATAATTTGGAGAAAAATCAAGCGTTTAATCTTTTAAAGGATTTTCTTATGAAATTAAACTTTAAAATAGTTCTTTAAGTAAACTTATATAAATTTCACATAATTAAATATGAAAGATATAAATTGTTACTCAAACTATTATAAAGCTGATTTGAAAAATATTTTATCCCTTTTTACAAAACAATTATTTCAAAAATTGTTTAAACTTCAAAAAGGCTCAAGATTAATTCGTAATGTGGAGGGTAAAAATTGGGTGTCAACAGTTGCCCTTCCCTTTAGGTAGGGTGAGTGTGATGAACCCTGGGCAAAGGGAATTGACGTTTCCAATTTTATCCAACCACATATTCATCTTCGGAAAGCCATTGGTTTTAGCATGAATTTCAAGGAATTCCAAATTATCCTGGTTTCAAAGTACGGAGAGCCGGAAAGTTGGGGAGTAAAAGGATTGGGGGGAGTTAGGAATGCAACCGAGGTTTCAAAATAGAGCCCGCCTACATATCCCAGGACTTAGGAATCAGGCTTCTTGTAGTTCGACCCAATCGGTGGAAAAAGTAATCTTTATGTTAAGATAACCTTTGGCTCGGGATGAGTGACGAATAATTTGAGCTATAGAAAAGAGGCTTGTAACATTTCAACTATGAATGTGGTGCACTTCACACCCATAAATGAGATTTTACGTGGACATAATTTCTAAAGCTCGAGGTGTATTGTCACTCGAATTTGTAGAGAAGAAATATTGTTTCCAGCGTGACTTTTAGAAATACCCTGGATATGAAATTAAGACCCAAAGATAGGAAATACCCACATGCCTTTTGATAGGGGTGTGGTTTGATGGCGGTGGTAGTCGTTCCTCAGCTCACGTCCAAAGAGTTTGATATCCCTCTTCGGACTATGTCCCAGTTCGTTGCTAAGAAAAAGTTCCACGTAGTGATGCATCCTTTTTAGTGTAGTCTGCACCTGTGGTTTTGCTTTGAGAATTTCATCCTTCTCGGATGCTCTCGACAACATCTCAAAACAAAATTGTTAGTAATAACATAATTTTATTTGGAGAGATAGTTTCTTTGTCATACCTCACTCGAGATTATGTTTGAATCTCGTGTTGTGATGTCCTTTTGACGCGCTTTGTACCTGTTGTTCTGGTTTGAGATTTTCATCCTCTTGAATATTCTCGATAATATTTTGAAACAGAGATGTTAGTAGTAAAGTGATTCAATGGAGAAAGATAGCTTTGTACCTTATTTTCCGCGTATGTTGCTTTTTGAAGCGTATGTCGTCCTTTCCTGTTTTTGTCTTAGGAAATAGCGACTTTCATGTCATAGAGACATGATATCCTTCGTGGCAATTTCGTTGTTGTGACTTAACACTTTGCGCATTCCTATTGTTGCGGCTTAGAAGTGTTAGATTTGCGCATTCCCGTTGTTGCGGCTTAGAAGTGTTAGATTTGTGCATTCTCGTTGCTGCGACTTAAACACTTTGCGCATTCCTATTGTTGCAGCTTAGAAGTGTTAGATTTGTGCATTCTATGTTGGTTGAATGTGGTGATCTCTGAGTATGATGACTTTCGTAGTCATTGCGATGGTGACGGTCCTTGCAACCATTTGCGGCATTCTCTTGCATGTGATAGCCTTCGTGGCTACTGGAAGTAGTCTTTGCATATTCCTTTAGGGTAAATCTTGTGCATCATCTGTATCGACGCGACTAACAGATATTCCCTGAATTGTCAGGATTTGGGTAATCTAGCACATCATCCGACTTTGGATAGAGGCGGCTTACAGATATCCTTCGAATTGCCAGTTTTTAGGTATTCCTGCACTGTATCCGATCTTGGATGTAACGCGACTTACAGATTTCCCTTGAATTGCTAGCCTTTGGGTAGTACTGCACAATATCAACGTGGATATGTCATGGCTTATAGATAACCCTTGGACTATCAATTTTTGGTAGTCTTGCACTTTTATCCAATTTTGGATATTATTGCGACTTACGCATTACCCTTGAATTGTCAATCTTTAGGTGATCTTGCACACTATCTGGTTTCAGATATTGCTGCGTCTTACAGATAACCCTTATTCTGTTAAATTTTGCACAATCTTGCACACTATCCGGTTTCAGATATCGCTGTGACTTACAGACGACCATTGGCCTTCCAATTTGGGGAAATTTAGTTCATCATCCGATTAGGACGGCGTCTTACAGACATCCCTCAGACTATATGCTTTTTATCTCAACGTTAAATGTAATGACCCTTCCGGTCATTTACACGTTTTCGCCTTTCTTGTACCATTAGAGCTTACTTGTAGCGGCCCAAGTCATTTATGGCTTGTCGAGACCGGTAGTTCGGTGCCTAGGCCATTTGTTTGGTCTTTATGGCCGTTCCTCATTTTAGAGCTTCAACTTTGGAAATCGTTGACTTTCGTCAACATTCTTGGTAATATCAAAGATTTAAACTAAGGTTCTAGGTCAAGGGAATCCCTTACTCGAAAGTTCGAGTTAAAGAAATGCCTCGTGTAACACCTCGCCCATTTGGAAGGTTTAAAGTAACCCGTGTCTTTGGGGTAAGACGAATAGTGTCTAATATACTAAGAAGGATGTGTTATGAGGTATTGTAATGGCAAAATGGTCGTATGATAAGTTTTAAAGTCAAGCAAGTTGCGAAACAAAAGTCGGAAAAAGTTATTGTAAATTCCTTTAAGGAATTCTCTTCAAATTTGGGTTAAATGTCTTGGGGTGTTTCTCCCTATCTATAAAGATTTAGTGGGCCCCCAGTATACTAAATCGAAGGTCTACGAGTCTAGTTTCCAACGCACTAAACCGTTTGTCCATACGACTTCAGAATAGAGAGATATTCACATTTTCGTAAGACCGCGCAAGCAGATACGTCAAGGTGGGGCCCGCATCCTAAGTCGGTTTTGCTTTATAAAGGTGTTCCAGCTTCGTTTTAATTCATAAAAATCACCCAAAAGCTTCAGAAAATAAGAGGGAGAATCCATAAATAATCCATGGACTTTGATCCTTTCAATTCGGAAGTTGCTCTACGTCGCGAGCTCTTCATTTTGGTATAGGTTTCCCCGTCGATTTCATGGTGTATCTTCGTGGGTGTTGATGCAGCGAGCCAGAAAGTGTTTTCTCAGTATTTGGCAGTAGCTATGGAGTTATTTTGGTGAGTTATGGATCCCGTATACTTATCTATTTGTTGGATCAAGATTTTAAGCTTCTAGTTATGAAAAGTTGTTGTTGCCGATATCTTGTGGTAGTTTCTTGTTGATTTTGGATCTGTTTGTTGTTCTTGAAAGGAGGCAGGTTGTTAATCTTGGGATATTGAATATTTTTGTCAAGGAAATCTCTCCCCTACGACCCTCCTTCGTTATTATATGTTCTAGTATTGTTTTATGGATTTCTGAGCCCCGAAGTGGTATTTTGGATTTGTGGCTTTGGACAGCCCCTTTATCTTGTTATGTTTGGTTATTGTTGTGGTGTTCTGGTTATGGTAAGGTGCTGGAGGGATTGGTAAATTGTGCGATTATTTTTGGGATCACATACGATAGTGATTGGATTGGACAAACGTGAAGTATGCCTTGAAATAGTGCCTCGGGAGCTCATCGCTCCTTGGAGATATGGTTAACGTATTGTTGTTGGATTTAGCTGCCATTTGTTATTGTTATTGGCCTCATTTTATGATTTGGAGTTGGCTGGTCGCGAGTGTGACATTAACACCTTATTAATTGGCTATGGCTTGTTCTTGCAGCCTTGTCGATTCTAGCAATTATTCCATTACCTTGGTTGGTCAGGCTTCATAGAGACGCCTTTGGGGCTTCAGTTGAAAGTATTTATTTTGTATGATTCAGAGCTTCCTGGAGCTGTTCGAGTCTGGACGATGCCGTTCCCACATCTAGTCATCAGATGACAGGTAGGTTATGGTTTTCCCCTATATAGACTCTGCGTATATAGGCTATAACTGCATTAATTAGCATCCTTGGATGGGTTGTTATAGGTTGGTACCCCAGACCTTGTCCGCCTTTCGTCTGTCTATTTCATACGTTGTTTGTAGTATTCGCGTAATGTATATTACCTTTGTGGTCCTGTGTGGCCTTGTATTGACTCTGGAACATAGATGGTGGGATATTTGGGAATGTCCGCGAGTCCTGGACATAGAGATTATCCTTTTTGGCTGGTTATGTCTGCTGAGTAGCTATTGGGCCTGTGCAGGGCTGATAGGAATTGTTGTGAGCCGTTGGGCTACTTTTTTATTTGTGTGCGAGCATATCATCCATGAAAAAGGTTTTCCCCTGCATGTTTTACTACAGTTTTGGCTGTGAGCCACTACTGACAGTTTTCCTAAATTTGCATGGCCCTGGGGGCCCATTTTTTGTACTGTTGTTGATAGAAAAGGGGATTTTTGGATGTTTTCGCACTGGTTTTATTACTGGTACTAGTCTCTGCGGGGCAGAGCACCAGACTTGATTTTATTACTTATACTAGTCTCTGCGGGGCAGAGCACCAGACTTGATTTTATTACTGATACTAGTCTCTGCGGGGCGGAGCACTAGACTTGATTTACTACAGTTTTAGACCCGGTTACGCCCGGGCACCCTTGGAGGGGTTTTTGAGGCATTTTTTACTACTTTAGTCCTGGACGAGGTCTGGGCATGCATACTTGAGACTGGGTCTCTATCTTGATCCCGGACTTACTTCCGGATGACATGTCTTGATACTGAGTTTTAGTGTGGGGTCGGGGACCTCCATGGACCTTGCCGCTCCGGGCCTGGGGCTTCGGGCTGCATGCGCCAGAGGGAAGGGTATACAGTGGAGTAGAGATATACAGGCTGAGTCCTTCCATGGAACCTACCTGTTGGGCCTGATTGGCACCGGAGGAGGTACATCCAGAGGTTCTATTTCACATCATATCATATCATGCATTGGATTTCACCCTTGTTTGTTGTGTGTTCAGTGTACGCTCTGGTAGTATGGGATGTCGGAGGGTTTGTTTTCACTTGATTGTGTTCCTCGGTTGTATGGGCGGCCATTGGGACTGTAGGTAGACTATATTTACTCCTGTTTTTCCTTAGAGCTTGTCTTGGCACCCGGTTCTTGAAAGATTAGTGATGGCTATCCTGTTGAGGCTTTGGTTGTGGGATTTTTGATTATTGAGAGGGCTTTAGAGTCCTATCTTATTGAGGCACTTTTGTGTGGCCTTCTGAGCAGAGTGTGAGACTCTGGTTCTATTCTTGTGGGAAGCTGAGTGGTATCTCTAGGTTATTATGGCCTAGTTATTTCATCCTAGGGTTGTACTTGTGAGGTGATTCCCTGGTTATGCTATCATGTGATTGGATTGGTGTTATGACTTTCTTATACTGGTTGATTCCATTTTGAGTATGTTACACTGCTCTCCGTCTTTTCCTTCCACTTGAGGTTACCGGTATACCGCTATTTTCTCAACTCTCTCTATACTTACTTATATTGTTGTGCAAGGAGTCCAGGTGCCTTCTCCTTTCCTTCACCTGTGATTTTGTGTAATTGTATCTCTGTGCTAGCATGTGTTACTTGAAGATCTTGGTTATGGATGATCTGTGCTAGCTCCTTGTGCCTTGCTTATTGCCTCAGTGACTGCTTTCTTGCTATCTGTTACTTACTGCTTTTATATCTTATATGCGCTCAGTCGGCCTATGATACCTACTGAGTACCCGTGGTTTTGGTGCTCATACTACACTTCTGTACTTTTTGTGCAGATATTAGCTGAGCTTTCGCCGTTGATCACGTTGGAGACTCGTGCAACTTTTGGATCTTTGAGACTAGGGTGAGCGCCTGACGGTCGGGGCTTGTCTACATCTCATCTGTTGTACTGTTGCTCCTTGTACTTTCGGAGGCAATTTATGTTGTATTTTTTTACTACTAGCACTTGAATCCTATTAGAAGCTTCTGTACTATTGATACCAAGTCTTGGGGTTGGTGTAGTTTCCTTTATGTATTTATATTCGAGTTTTGCTTTCGCTTATTTCTGCTTGCTGGTTTGTTTTGGTTAGGTAGTAGCCTATTACTAACCATTCTGGGATACGAGAATTGGTTCGCCTACTGGGGATTGTAGGTGCCATCATGACTTGAGAAATCGGGTCGTGACAACTTGGTATCATAGCCCTAGGTTCACCGGTGTCATGGTACAGAAGCAAGTGTCTAAGTAGAGTCTCGCAGATCGGTACGATGACGTATGTATCCTATTTGTGGGAGGCTGCAGGGCATTGTTAGGAAAAGTTTAATCTTCTTGGCTCCTTATTGTGCGCTCTCGGCTTTATTGAATTCTAAAACTTCAGTTGTTCATTCATTCTGAGATTCCTCAGACGAGTGCGATAACGGTTGGTCCCGAGGCTTCTGTGCTTGTTGCTTCAGTGCTTCCGTTAGCACCAAGACTTCAGAGTGAGAGTTTACCACACTAGATTGGGGTGTGGGGTCAGCCCAACCTCCGACTTGATTTATAGCAACCTCAATGCTTCAGGACATCGTGCCTAGGCTTCTGAGTCCTCTGGTGAGTGTTTCAGTACCTGGTTCTGTGAGTGGTGCTTCAGTTATAGTTGAGCTTCTAGTTCTTCAGCAGGGTTGTCTGTCGGTATTGGAGTACGAGGCGATATTTTCCCATCGGATTTCATCTGGTATAGGCAGTTTTTGGTGTGTGAACATGGGCACTTTTCTAGGAATTGCCCCAGGATTGTGTATCCCAGACAGCCTGGTTGTTATCATTGTGGAGAGATTGGTTACCTTTATAGATATTGTCCCCGGCGAGGGCTGGTTAGGCCTTTAGTTTCGACTACTCAGTCCAGAGTTATATCCCATCAACTTGATACTCCTCTTGGTGGGCCAGAGATAGAGGTTCCTGATATCGTTGCTCCAGGTTAGGCTTTTGCTACCTTTGACTTATGTTAGTCCCGCTCGTGTTGCGACTCTATAATTGCTTCTATGCCTACCTGCTACTTGTTTAAGTTGTTTGGCTACTCAAATTGTAGTATCGATATGTTGTTTTATTGGTAGTTTATTTTTTAGTAGTGGATGGGGGTAAGTTAGCCTTGAGAGGTGTTTTCCCAGAGTTGTAGCTCGTGGGTAGTTCTTGTTAGTCTATTTCTAGTTGGGTTATCCCTGTTTCATTGTGATTTTGGACTTCTGGTTGAGTTGCCCTTGTTGAGAGGTCCTAGATGGTTGTTGCCTAGGCCGTTATCTAGCGTGGCTAGAGATCCGTGTGATGGTTTGGTGTATTACCGGTAGTTGGGCCGAAGTTGAGATCTTGCCTCAGTTGGGAGATATTTGTTATGCTAGTGTGCATAGATTGGTTTGGTCTCCCGAGTGTCTAGAGTCGACCCTCTTTGTTGTTTAGTTTAGGAGGTTGGTAGGTATGTGGGTTGTTCCCATAGTCTCCTCCACTTCTTGGTCCGTTGGGTGTTTTGTTGTTTCCCTAGCTCCAGTTGGAACGAATCTTGATCGTAGTTTTTTCGATGAGCTCTTGATGTTGGCATCGTGATTGGTTCTTGACTTTAAGCACTTCCGACTAATAGTTGATCGTAATCTCATGGTTAGGTTGTATTTGTAAGCATTTCGGGTGAGTTGGGCATCCGGCCCATCCTTCTCCTGCCTTATTGAATTTGACGTGTAACTATGAGTAGTAAGGTAATGGCTTCAGGTTCTTATTCGAGAAAGGATTTGTAAGGTTTAGTATTTGCTAAGGAAGCATTTTTGTTTAGTTGAAAAAGAAGGGAGATAACTCTTTGTATGTGTTTATGTGTCCTCGTAGTTGCCTGAGGTGGCGATGAAGGTTTGCTTTGGGATTGTGTGTTGGTGATTTGATCCAGCCGTCTACACATTGCCGTGGGTTTTCCATCGATTGGTTTTTGTTTCAGTAGCAACTACGGTGTTGGCAATTTGCATATTCAGGCCTAGTTGGCTTGGGTTCTTACGGGTTCATTGGCAGCATCCTGGTTCGACAAAGGCTTTAGTTGGTAGTTTTGAAAGTCGGTGTTCAAAATCATAACTTGGCAGGTTACAGTGGATGGTTTGTGGCAGTTTTTATTTGGTTGTAGCATCCTAGTGTCGGGAGGCAGTGGGTGCAGACAACTTAGCTTCTTTACTTTAGTTGTGGATGCGGCTATTGGCCTTGGACAACTAGTCCTTGGCTAACCTCTGCAAGAGGCGAGATATTCTAGATTTCAGCAGTGTTCTAGTTAGTACGAGGTTCTTCTACCATGGTTGGACAGACTCAGCGGCGTAAGTTTGAGCTTCAGCAGTGGTGTATGCTTTATGTGGTCAGCTTGTGCGGGTTAAGACTAGCGAGGCTATTTTGAGCTCTGATGTTACGTAGAGACTGATAATAGCCATTTGTTTGCCCAGGATTTGAAAGCTTGTTTAATTGATTCCTCCGGAGTAGTTGTTTATGTGGGGTTCTAGTGTTGGTTAGACTCGGCCAGTATGGACGAGAAGTTCATTATAATATATGTTTTGAAGTGGTTGGTTGTTTGCAGAACCAGTAGAGCGGTTGATTCAGGCCAAAGGAATGAGTTGAAAGTATATGCAAAAATTTCTATGGCTAGATGGTAACTTTGAACCCCATGCACCTTTTTCCTTTGCCTTCGGGGTGTTTGGACTTGATATTTGTGGCATGGTGGACTTCTTCCTGAGGTGAGATTCGTAAGGCAATTTCACATTCAAATGGTGTTTGAGTGTTCGGAGTAGCAATAGTGTTTTCTAGAGTTGGGAGCTTGGCTCATGGTTATAGACTTCGTGGTAGGCTTACCACACTTCTTGCAGGATCATGGTTTTGGTTTGGGTCTTTTGGGCAGGTTGCCCTGGTTCATTCACTTTCAGCTGATTCAGACCTGGCACAGTTCAGTTAGCGAATTTGATGTTAGAAAAAATGTTCGTTCGTTGGTTGGTGGTCAGTCAAGGCAGGTAACTTTAGTTTCAATGATATGCTACGGGTTGTTATCTTGGAAGGGAAAGGCTAGTAGCCTATATCTTGGCTTAAAACGAGTTTGAATAAAGTGGGTGACTTCGTTCGTGGTAAAGTATAAGCAGGAACTATGGATCTCCGGTGTGTTTGTTGATACTTCAAGGGTGGTTTGAGTGTTTGGCTTGTATGCAGCTTCCTGTTTGTAGTGCTAAATGATTCAGTTCAAAATAAAATAAAATAAAAAGGGTTTTGTGGAACAACGGGCTCATGAGTTGGAGTTTTGGGTTGATGGATTTTCTGGTAAACTTGGTATAGTTTTGAGGATTCGAGTTTTGTGTGTTGATCGCCTTGGTGCTCTGGTTTTGGTGTTGTGTTGGTGATTTTCGATTAAGATTCTCGAGGTTCAGTTTGTGTTGGCAGATCTTTAGAGATTTAAATCTAGCTTGGCTAGTAAGAAATTAAGGCTTGGTTGCTTTCTTTGGTTCTGTTCTATTGGGTGCCGTCTGGTCGCGGAGGTTATCCGGGTTGTCGAGAGAGTAGTGCGGGCGTGGTATCTGCTGTTCTTAAATCTCTGGTATTTTCTTCCTTCCTGATTTTCGGGGACGAAAGTATTTTTAGTAGTGGATGATGTAATGACCCTTCCAGTCATTTACATGTTTTCACCTTTCTTGTACCGTTAGAGCTTACTTCTAGCGGCCCAAGTCATTTATGGCTTGTCGGGACCGGTAGTTCGGTGCCTGGGCCATTTGTTTGGTCTTTATGGCCGTTCCTCGTTTTAGAGCTTCAACTTTGGAAATCGTTGACTTCCATCAACATTCTTGGTAATATCAAAGAATTAAACCAAGGTTCTAGGTCAAGGGAATCCCTTACTCGAAAGTTCGAGTTAAAGAAATGCCTCGTGTAACACCTCGCCCATTTGGAAGGTTTAAAGTAACCCGTGCCTTTGGAGTAAGACTAATAGTGTCTAATATACTAAGAAGGATGTGTTATGAGGTATTATAATCGCAAAATGGTCGTATGATAAGTTTTGAAGTCAAGCAAGTTGCGAAACAAAAGTCGGAAAAGTTATTGTAAATTCCTTTAAGGAATTCTCTTCAAATTTGGGTTAAATGTCTTGGGGTGTTTCTCCCTATCGATAAAGAGTTAGTGGGCCTCCAATATACCAAATCTAAGGTCTACGAGTCTAGTTTCCAACACACTAAACCGTTTGTCCATACGACTTTAGAATAGAGAGATATTCACGTTTTTGTAAGACCGCGCAAGCAGATACGTCAAGGTGGGGCCCGCATCCTAAGTCCGTTTTGCTTTATAAAAGGTGTTCCAGCTTCGTTTTAATTCATAAAAATCACCCAAAAACTTCAGAAAATCATAAGGAAAGTCCATAAATAATCCATGGACTTTGATCCTTTCAATTCGGAAGTTTAACGGAAGTTGCTCTACGTCGCGAGCTCGTCATTTTGGTATAGTTTTCCCCATCGATTTCATGGCGTATCTTCGTGGGTGTTGATGCAGCGAGCCAGCAGGTGTTTTCTAAGTATTTGGCAGTAGCTATGGAGTTATTTTGGGGAGGTATGGATCCCGTATACTTATCTATTTGTTGGATCAAGATTTTAAGCTTCTAGTTATGAAAAGTTGTTGTTGTCGATATCTTGTAGTAGTTTCTTGTTGATTTTGGATCTGTTTGTTGTTCCTGCAAGGAGGCAGGTTGTTAATCTTGGGATATTGAATATTTTTGTCAGGGAAATCTCTCCCCTACGACCCTCCTTCGTTATTATATGTTCTAGTATTGTTTTATGGATTTCTGAGCCCCGAAGTGGTATTTTGGATTTGTGGCTTTGGACAACCCCTTTATCTTGTTATGTTTGGTTATTGTTGTGGTGTTCTGGTTATGGTAAGGTTCTAGAGGGATTGGGAAATTGTGCGATTCTTTTTGGGATCACATACGATAGTGATTGGATTGGACAAACATGAAGTATGCCTTAAAATAGTGCCTCGGGAGCTCGTCGCCCCTTGGAGATGTGGTTAACGTATTGTTGTTGGATTTAGCTGCCATTTGTTATGGTTATTGGCCTCATTTTATGATTTGGAGTTGGCTGGTCGCGAGTGTGACATTAACACCTTATCAATTGGCTATGGCTCGTTCTTGCAGCCTTGTCGATTCTAGCAATTGTTCCATTACCTTGGTTGGTCAGGCTTCATAGATACGCCTTTGGGGCTTCAGTTGAAAGTATTTGTTTTGTATGATTCAGAGCTTTCTGGAGCTGTTCGAGTCTAGACGATGTCGTTCCCGCAGCTAGTCATCGGATGACAGGTAGGTTATGGTTTTCCCCTATCTAGACTCTGCGTATATAGGCTATAACTGCATTAATTAGCATCCTTGGATGGGTTGTTATAGGTTGGTACCCCAGACCTTGTCCGCCTTTCGTCTGTCTATTTCATACGTTGTTTGTAGTATTCGCGTAGTAATGTATATTACCTTTGTTGTCCTGTGTGGCCTTGTATTGACTCTGGAACATAGATGGTGGGCTATTTGGGAATGTCCACGAGTCCCGGACATAGAGATTATCCTTTTAGGCTGGTTATGTCAGTTGAGTAGCTATTGGGCCTGTGCAGGGCTGATAGGAATTATTGTGAGCCGTTGGGCTACTTTTATATTTGTGTGCGAGCATATCATCCATGAAAAACGTTTTCCCCTGCATGTTTTACTACAGTTTTGGCTGTGAGCCACTACTGATAGTTTTGGCTGTGAGCCACTACTGACAGTTTTCCTAAATTCGCATGGCCCTGGGGGGCCCTTTTTGGTACTGTTGTTGATAGAAAAGGGGATTTTTGGATGTTTTCGCAATGGTTTTATTATTGGTACTAGTCTATGTGGGGCAGAGCACCAAACTTGATTTTATTATTGATACTAGTCTCTGCGGGGCAGAGCAACAACCTTGATTTTATTACTGATACTAGTCTCTGCGGGGCGGAGCACTAGACTTGATTTACTACAGTTTTAGACCGGGTTATGCCCGGGCACCCTTGGAGGGGTTTTTGAGGCATTTTTACTACATTAGTCCTGGACGGGGTCTGGGCATGCATACTTAAGACTGGGTCTCTATCTTGATCCCGGACTTACTTCCGGATGACATGTCTTGATACTGAGTTTTAGTATGGGATCGGGGACCTCCATGGACCTTGCCGCTCCGGGCCTGGGGCTTCGGGCTGCGTGCATAGGAGGGAAGGGTATATGGTGGAGTAGAGGTATACAGGCTGAGTCCTTCCATGGAACCTGCCTGTTGGGCCTGATTGGCACCGGAGGAGGTACATACAGAGGTTCTATTTCACATCTTATCATATCATGCATTGGATTCCACCCTTGTTTGTTGTGTGTTTAGTGTATGCTCTGGTAGTATAGGATGCTGGAGGGTTTGTTTTCACTTGGTTGTGTTCCTCGGTTGTATGGGCGGCCATTGGGACTGTAGGTAGACTATATTTACTCCTGTTTTTCCTTAGAGCTTGTCTTGGCACCCGGTTCTTGAAAGATTAGTGATGGCTATCCTGTTGAGGCTTTGGTTGTGGGATTTTTGATTATTGAGAGGGCTTTAGAGTCCTATCTTATTGAGGCACTTTTGTGAGGCCTTCTGAGCAGAGTGTGAGACTCTGGTTCTATTCTTGTGGGAAGCTGAGTGGTATCTCTCGGTTATTGTGGCCTAGTTATTTCATCCTAGGGTTGTACTTGTGAGGTGATTCCCTGGTTATGCTATTATGTGATTGGATTGGTGTTATGACTTTCTTATACTGGTTGATTCTATTTTGAGTATGTTAGACTGCTCTCCGTCTTTTCCTTCCACTTGAGGTTACCGGTATACCGCTATTTTCTCTACTCTCTCTCTACTTACTTATATTGTTGTGCAAGGAGTCCAGGTGCGTTCTCCTTTCCTTCACCTGTGATTTTGTGTAATTGTATCTCTGTGCTAGCATGTGTTACTTAAAGCTCTTGGTTATGGATGATCTGTGCTAACTCCTTGTGCCTTGCTTATTGCCTCAGTGACTGCTTTCTTGCTATCTATTACTTACTACTTTTATATCTTATATGCACTCAGTCGGCCTATGATACCTACAGAGTACCCGTGGTTTTGGTGCTCATACTACACTTTTTCACTTTTTGTGCAGATATTAGCTGAGCTTTTGCCGTTGATCACGTTGGACACTCGTGCAACTTTTGGATCTTTGAGACTAGGGTGAGCGCCTGACGGTCGGGGCTTGTCTACATCTCATCTGTTGTACTGTTGGTCCTTGTACTTTCGGAGGAAATTTATGTTGTATTTTGTTACTACTAGCACTTGTATCCTATTAGAAGCTTCTGTAATATTGATACCAAGTCTTGGGGTTGGTGTAGTTTACTTTATGTATTTATATTCGAGTTTTGCTTTCGCTTATTTTTGCTTGCTGGTTTGTTTTGGTTAGGTAGTAGCCCATTACTAACCGTTCTGGGCTACGAGAATTGGTTCGCCTACTGGGGATTGTAGGTGCCATCATGACTTGAGAAATCGGGTCGTGACAGCTTGGTATCATAGCCCTTGGTTCACTGGTGTCGTGGTACAAAAGCAAGTGTCTAAGTAGAGTCTCGCAGATCAGTACGATGACGTCCGTATCCTATCTGCGGGAGGCTGCAGGGCATTGTTAGGAAAAGTTTCATCTTCTTGACTCCTTATTGTGCGCTCTCGGCTTTATTGAATTCTAAAACTTCAGTTGTTCATTCATTCTGAGATTCCTCAGACGAGTGCGATAGCGGTTGGTCCCGAGGCTTCTGTGCTTGTTGCTTCAGTGCTTTCGTTAGCAGCAAGACTGGATAGGGGTGTGGGGTCAGCCCAACCTCCGACTGGATTTATAGCGACCTCAGCGCTTCAGGACATCGTGCGTAGGACTCTGAGTCCTCTGGTGAGTGTTTCAGTACCTGGTTCTGTGAGTGGTGGTTCAGTTATAGTTGAGCTTCTAGTTCTTCAGTAGGGTTGTCTATCGGTATTGGAGTACGAGGTGATATTTTCCCATCGGATTTCATCTGGTATAAGCTATTTTTGGTGTGGTGAGCATGGGCACTTTGCTAGGAATTGCCCCAGGATTGTGTATCCCAGACAGCCTGGTTGTTATCATTGTGGAGAGATTGGTTACCTTTATAGATATTGTCCCTGACGAGGGCTGGTTAGGCCTTTTGTTTCGATTACTCAGTCCAGAGTTATATCCCATCAGCTTGATACTCCTCTTGGTGGGCCAGAGATAGAGGTTCCTGATATCGTTGCTCCAGGTTAGGCTTTTGCTACCTTTGACTTATGTTAGTCCCGCTCGTGTTGCGACTCTATAATTTCTTCTATGCCTACCTGCTACTTGTTTAAGTTGTTTGGCTACTCGAATTGTAGTATCGATATGTTGTTTTATTGGTAGTTTATTTTTTAGTAGTGGATGGGGGTAAGTTAGCCTTGAGAGGTGTTTTCCCAGAGTTGTAGCTCGTGGGTAGTTCTTGTTAGTCTATTTCTAGTTGGGTTATCCCCGTTTCATTGTGATTTTGGACTTGTGGTTGAGTTGCCCTTGTTGAGCGGTCCTAGATGGTTGTTGCGTAGGCCGTTATCTAGTGTGGCTAGAGATCCGTGTGATGGTTTGGTGTATTACCGGTAGTTGGGCCGGAGTTGAGATTTTGCCTCAGTTGGGAGATATTTGTTATGCTAGTGTGCATAGATTGGTTTGGTCTCCCGAGTATCTAGAGTCGACCCTCTTTGTTGATTAGTTTAGGAGGTTGGTAGGTATGTGGGTTGTTCCCATAGTCTCCTCCACTTCTTGGTTCGTTGGGTGTTTTGTTGTTTCCCTAGCTCCAGTTGGAACGAATCTTGATCATAGTTCTTTCGATGAGCTCTTGATGTTGGCATCGTGATTGGTTCTTGACTTTAAGCACTTCCGACTAAGTGTTGATCGTAACCTCATGGTTAGGTTGTATTTGTAAGCATTTCGGGTGAGTTGGGCATCCGGCCCATCCTTCTCCTGCCTTATTGAATTTGACGTGTAGCTATGAGTAGTAAGGTAATGGCTTCAGGTTCTTGTTCGAGAAAGGATTTGTAAGGTTTAGTATGTGCTAAGGAAGCATTTTTGTTTAGTTGAAAAAGAAGGGAGATAACTCTTTGTATGTGTTTATGTGTCCTCGTAGTTGCCTGAGGTGGCGATGAAGGTTTGCTTTGGGATTGTGTGTTGGTGATTCGATCCAGCCGTCTACACATTGCCGTGGGTTTTCCATCGATTGGTTTTTATTTCAGTAGCAACTACGGTGTTGGCAATTTGCATATTTAGGCCTAGTTGGCTTGGGTTCTTGCGGGTTCATTGGTAGCATCCTGGTTCGACCAAGGCTTTAGTTGGTAGTTTTGAAAGTCGGTGTTCAAAATCATAACTTGGCAGGTTACATCGGATGGTTTGTGGAAGTTTTTATTTGGGTGCAGTATCCTAGTACCGAGAGGCAGTGGGTGCGGACAACTTAGCTTTTTTACTTTAATTGTGGATGCGGCTATTGGCCTTGGACACCTAGTCCTTGGCTAACCTCTGCAAGAGGCGAGATATTCTAGATTTCAGTAGTGTTCTAGTTAGTACGAGGTTCTTCTATCATGGTTGGATAGACTCATTACTCCTTTCAATCTTTTCTCTCTCAATTCTATTGGAGTTAGGACAAGTGCCAAGTATACCTTGAAAAGGATGAGAAGGTCCCTTCAACTCAAGTTTCCACTTTGGAGAACAAGGAGTAGATAATTTGACTTCTATGTTTGACTCCTTAGTTCCAACCTAACAAGGAGTAGCATGCCTTGATTCCAAAGGCAACTCCTGAGGTTCATATTCAAGAAGTGGTTTTCTTCATGATCTTTTGTAACTCCTCAGCTTAAGATTCACAGCCCATCGACAAAGTCGTTCTAATTCACTTTGCATGTGAGTCCTTAATTCTTTATCACTGAAAGATTCACGATCCCTTACCGGAAGAGGCTCATTTGATTTCACTTCTCTAGAAAGTGTTGGTGGAAAGAGAAGTTCTCCATTGTATTTCATGATATACTTGTACCAATCCTTCACATATGGGATTCGAGGATTTTTAAACCAAGCATGTCCCAATCATATATTACAAGTATCCATCAAGCCTATATCATACCAAACCTCCTCTTGGTAGCTCCCAAGCGAAATAGATACCTTTACTTATTGAATCCAAACTCCCCTCTTTTCAAGGATAGGGCTTCTAGTTTGATGTAAAGGTAGCCTAAGATATTCCACCACCTCACAGGATATGACATCAGTAAAACTTTTATTATCAAGTACAAGATCAAATCCCGTGACCCCATTTATATTTACTTTTGTTCCAAGAGTTTGCCTCTCCGGGTCATGACTATCTTGGAACCTTGAATTCACTCTACTTCCTCTAACACCATTCTCATATTGCATGTAAGACACATTGGTATTAGGATAAGAATCACGCATCCTTGTGTTTCGGGAAGTAGGAAATGTACCTCTTCTATGGTCCACACAATGCTTCCGAACTGGTACCAACCATACATTCATACCTCCTCTCTTAGGATAGGAAGTCACACAATACATGGAAGGATACTTTTCACGACCCGATTCCTCAGGTCATGAAGGCACCTATAATTCTCGATAGGCGAACCAATTCTCGTAGCCCAGAACAGTTAGTAATTGGCCACTACCTAACCATACGTGTGATTAGCTAAAATAAATGGAAGCATAATAAGATAGAGACAAGCGGAAGCGAATATATAAAAGAAAACTACACCAAACTTAAAACATGGTATCGACAGTACAAAAGCTTCTAATAGAATACAAGTACTAATAGTAACAAAAGATAAGAACAACAGTCTCCGAATATATAATGAGTAACAGTACAAAGATAAGATATGGTCAAGCCTCGACCATTAGGCGCTCACCCTAGTCTCAAATATCCCAAAAGCTACATGAGTCTCCAACGCGATCAACGGCAAAAGCTCACACTAATACCTGCACCAAAAAGTGCAGAAGTGTAGTATGAGTACCAATTGCTAAGTTACGGGTACCTAGTAGGCATCATCGGCCGACTGAGCGCATATAAAATATAAAAGCAATAATAAGCAGAATACAAGAAGATAGTCACAGAAAAATAAGGAATAAGCACAAGGAAACTAGCACAAGAGTTATTCAACCAAGATTACAAAAATAACATGCTAGCACAGAAGATATACATACACAGAAACATAGGTGAAAGAAGGAAGAAAGACGCACCTGGGATCCTTGCAACAACAGTACATAGAAAAGAGAGGTTTAAGAGATGGGCGGTATACCGGTAAACTCAAAAATAACAGTAAAGAAGGAAAGCAAGCCAATAATCGAAGAAATCACATACTAACAGAAACACGCCTAAGACATCAAATATCACGATAAAAATAGATAAATCAACTCACAAGTCAAAGTCTAATATGGAATAACTAACCCACAAGTATCCAAATCTGCTAATCAAACCAGAATAAAAATAGGAATCAATACCCCACAATTGCTCAGAAAGCTACATAATCAGTATCTCAGCAACGCAGGCCCCACTGGCCTCTCAATACCCATAGTTCCAAAGCAGGTGCCTCAACATGATAAAACCACTCATCTAATTGGTACCAAAGGTCAATACTATCTCTACAAAATGAAAGAAGAAATATAATCTACCTACAGTCCCAACGGCTGCTCATACAACCGAGAAACATAATCAAGTGAAAACAAACCCTCCAGCCGCCCATACAACTGGAGCGTACACTGAGCAAACAACAAACAAGGGTAGAATTGGAGTACCAAATGCATGATGATGATATGATGTGAAAGTAACCCATATGTTTCCCCTTAGATACCCCAAAGGCCCATGTAGAGGCAGAACTCATGGAGACTCTACCCGTGTACCTCTACTCCACTGTACACCCCTCCTCCTGGCGTGCGCGTCGTCCCATAGCCAGTTGCCCAGGAATGGTAGGGTCCGTAGAGGTCTACTTGTCAACCACATACAAACTATGCCAATCTCAAATAGTAGCTCAAAACTCAAAACCTTATAGTACCTGACCAGAATCAAACCAAGTCTAAAAAGTAGTAGTCTTCTCAAAAGACCCTCCTCAAGGGTACTCGAAGTATATCGGGGTCTAAAATTAGTAATAAGCCTCAATAACCCTATATAGGGGTGCCTAGAGCGTAGCCAGGTCTAAATAAGAATCAAGTCTCAAATCCCTAAACAGGGTACCCGACGTGTGTCTAGGTCTAAATCTGTAGAAAATCATGTATAGTACTATGGTCCTGCCGAGCCTAGTATCAGTAGAAACACCAGTGTGAAATCATCCAAATCTTATTTTCTCATTAATTATATTAAAAATAGCCCCCCGTGGCCATGCCAAGTTTGGAAAATCGAAGATAGTCAGCCCAAAGCCAAAAAAGTAGTAAAGCATGCAGAAAAATCCTTTTTTATGAATGAATATGCTCGCAGATAATAAGTTTAGCCCAAAGTGGCTCACAAATATTCCTATCGGCCCTGCACAGGAACAATCGATTCTACAACACAAATAACCAGCCTAGAAGGTCACGATGTGCGAGACTCATGGACATTCCCAAATATCCAACTGTCTATGGTCCAGAGTCATAAACAAAGACCACACAAGGCCACAAGGGTGAAATCTCAAGGCTACGCGAATACTACAAATAACGTATGAAATAAACGAATAGAAAGGCGAACAAGGTCTGGGGTACCAACCTATACAACCCACCCAAGGATACTAATTAGAGCAATTATAGTCTATATATATAGAGTCTAGATAGGGGAAACCATAACCTATATGTCGTCCGACGATTAGCTGGAGAAATGGCTTCGTCTCGAACTGCTTCGAGAAGATCCAAATTGCAAAAATGCTATCTACATAGTAATCTACATATCAAATGAAACCAATGACATCCATAATGCCATAAACATAATAGGGTTAAAATCTGGGTCACAAATGGGCCCATGGGTCCTCAACTCGAAACCAAAAACAAAAAATACCCATGTATTCCTTACCATCTCAGAAGCACATGCTCAAAATTTGAGCGGAAATGGACAACAAATGGGGCTCCAAAATATCCCACCCATTCAAGAATTTAAATAAGAAACAAATGGAGAAATCGGGAATTAAAGAGAGGACTTACCCATTTTAGAATCCAATTAACGAGCAAGGATCGTCACAACAACACCCTCCAACCAGTTGGGGTCAATTATGGTGAAGTATGAAGGATCATCACAACAACACCCTTCACCCTTGTTAATTGACCCCAACTGGTTGGAGGGTGTTGTTGTGACGATCCTTGCTCGTTAATTGGCTTCTAAAATGGGTAAGTCCTCTCTTTAATTTCCAATTTCTCCATTTGTTTCTTCTTTAAATTCTTGAATAGGTGGGCTATTTTAGAGCCCCATTTGTTATCTATTTCCGCTCAAATTTTGAGCATGTGCTCCCGGGATGGTAAGGAACACATGGGTATTTTTCATTTCTGGTTTCAGATTACGAGGCCCACGGGCCCATTTGTGACCCAAATTTTGACTCAATTATGTTTATGGCATTATGGGCATCGTTGGTTTCATTTGGATGTGTAGATTACTGTTTGATAGTATTTTCGTGATTTGGAGCTTCTCAGAGCATTTCGAGCTTGGATGAAGCCGATCCTACAGCTAGTCATTGGACGACAGGTAGGTTATGATTTCCCCCATCTAGACTCTGTATATATAGACTATAATTGCTCTAATTAGTATCCTTGGGTGGGTTATATAGGTTGGTACCCCAGACCTTGTCCGCCTTTTTGTCCGTTTATTTCATACGATTTTTCTAGTATTTGTGTAGCCTTGATATTTCACCCTTGTGGCCTAGTGTGGCCTTTGTTTATGACTCTTGACCATAAATGGTGGGATATTTGGGAATGTCCATGAGTCCCGGACATTGTGACCTTTTAGGCTGGTTATCTGTGCTGTAGAACTGATTGTGCTTGTGCAGGGCCGATATAAATGTTTGTGAGCCACTTTGGGCTAAACTTATTATCTACGAGCATATTCATTCATGAAAAAAGATTTTTATGCATATTTTACTACTGTTTTGGCTTTGGGCCGACTATCTCTGATTTTCTAAACCTTGCATGGCCCCGGGGGCCCGTTTTCAGTATAATTGATGATAAAATGATATTTGGATGATTTCACACTAGTGTTTCTATTGATACTAGGCTTGGCAGGGCTGTAGCACTAGATATGATTTTCTACAGATTTAGACCCGGACACACACCGGGCACCCTGTTTAGGGATTTGAGACTTGATTCTTATTTGGACCCATTATGCTCTAGGCACCCCTTTGATAGGGTTATTGAGGATTATTACTTATTTTAGACACGGATATACTTCGAGCACCCTTGAGGAGGGTCTTTTGAGATTACTACTACTTTTTAGACCCGATTTGATTCCGGGCAGGTACTACGAGGTTTCGATTCTTGAGCTACTATTTTAGATTGGCACAATTTATATGTGGTCAATGATTAGACCTCTATGGATCCTACCATTCCTAGTCCACTGGCTATGGGCTGACGCGCGTGAAAAGAGGAGGGGTGTGTGGTTGAGTAGAGGTACATGGGTAGAGTCCTTCCATGGGTACCGCCTCTACATGGGCCTTTAGGGTATCTGAGGGGGAAAATATGGGTTACTTTCACATCATATCATCATCATGCATTTGGTACTCTGATTTCACTCTTGTTTGTTGTGTGTTCAGTGTATGCTCCGGTTGTATGGGTGGCCAGAGGGTTTGCTTTCACTTTATTGTGTTCCTCAGTTTTATGGGCGACCGTTGGGACTGTAGGTAGATTATATTTCTTCTTTAATTTTGTAGAGCTAGTATTGACCTTTGGTACCGATTGGATAAGTGGTTTTAGCCTTTGAGGCACCTGCTTTGGGACTATGGGTATTGAGAGGCCAATGGGGCCTGCGTTGCTAAGATACTAATTGCGTACCTTTCTGAGCATTTGTGGGGTGTTGATTCCTATTTTTATTCTGGCTTGATTAGCAGATTTGGATACTTGTGGGTTAGTTATTCCATCTTAGACTTTGACTTGTGAGTTGATTCGCCTATTTTTATCGTGGTATTTGCTGTCTTAGGCATGTTTCTGTTAGTATGTTATTTCTAGTTCAATTGTTGGCTTGCTTTCCTTCTTTCCTGTTATTTTTGAGGTTACCGATATACCGCTCATCTCTTAAAACTCTCTTTTATATGTACTGTTGTTGCAAGGATCCCAGGTGCATCTTTATTCCTTCTTTCACCTATGTTTCTGTGTATGTATATCTTCTGTGCCAGCATGTTATTTTTATACTCTTGGTTGAATTACTCATCTGCTAGTTTCCTTGTGCTTCTTCCTTGTTTTTCTGTGACTATCTTCTTATATTCTGCTCATTATTGCTTTTATATTTTATATGCGCTCAGTCAGTCGATGATGCCTACTGGGTACCCGTTGCTTAACAATTGATCTCATACTATACTTCTGCACTTTTTGGTGCAAATATTAGTGTGAGATTTTGCCGTTGATTTCATAGGAGACTCGTGCAGCTTTTAGGATCTTCGAGACTAGGGTGAGCGCCTGACGGTCAGGGCTTGACCACATATCATCTTTGTACTGTTACTCTTTGTATATTTAGAGAGAGTTGTATTTATCTTTTGTTACTGTTAGCACTTGTATTCTATTAGAAGCTTCTGTACTGTCGATTCCAAGTCTTATGGTTGGTGTAGTTTTCTTTTATATATTCGGGTTTTGCTTTCTATTGTCTCTATCTTATTCTGCTTTCGTTTATTTTAGCTTATCACGCGTATGGTTAGGTAGTAGCCCATTATTAATCGTTTTGGGCTACGGTAATTGGTTTGCCTACCGGGGGGTTGTAGGTGCCATCATGACCTGAGGAAGCGGGTCGTGCAAGCTTGGTATCTTCAACCTCACAACTTCTATCTTCATCAAGATTTTCCTCAAAGGATTCACAAGACATACGGAAGGAAGCATTGTACCGCACATCGCCTTCATATTCATAGTGTGTAGTGTGAGAACCTTCACCATAATTATAGGAATCATAATAAGGTTCTTCTACTCCTTCATCTTCATCATACGATATATGAGCACTTATTTCATATTTTCCTTCGGAGTAGTAGCTGTCAACACCATTTTGTTCATGGACACATGGATCATTATAGCCTTTATAGGCTTCACAATCATGTTCAACATCATAGACCTTGTTGGCTTCATCATAGCCTTGATAGGCCTCACCATTAGATTCATAGCCTCCATGGCTACAAGAATTGCTTTCCATGTTATCATCATAAGTATCTGAGGCTATGGATGACATGATACCTTATAGGTCCTTGTATACCTGCAAAACTCAACAATTAAGTTAGTAGCAAAAATTCTCATATCTCTCGTATATAGACTCATAACTCTCCTTCCTAGAGTGTTGTTCCCAAATTTGATAGAGAACTACCTTTGTCCAATCAATTTGCAAGGTCACTTATCTTTTGTGAAAGAATAGATTCTTGTTTCTTGAAAAACGGATGACTTAAATTCAAACGGAAGGATCCAAGAAATGATCAATGAGTTTGTAAAACGAGAAAAGCTAGAAGGAATTAGAACGAAATGAAATATGGACACAAGAACTAATAAACAACTAAGTAGATCAATTACTTGTTGATAATTAGCTTTGAGAATCAAGAGAGGTGAATTAGAATCAAGGAAATAGAACTAGGAAGTTAGAACTTGAGATTCGTTGAAGAAAACTTGAAGTTGCAAAAATTCAGCATGTACTGGTGCATTTCACACCTTGCATTGTGCTCCTCGCACGTCATTTCACACATGAAACCAGTAGTTCAGCACTTGAGGTGTGAAATACATGTGCTGGTCGCACCAGACATTGTGCCCATCGCACAGTACTTCGCATAGTCCCAAAATAGACACCTGAAGCTTTCGATTTTGTACCTTTTTCTGATTTTTGTACTTCTTTTCTCCTAGTACTTGCCCTTTTTGGTAAATTCCCTTTTGTTCTAATACAAGTAATCTTAATTTTCCTTTTTTCTTTGGATCAAACACATCCTTTTAAGATTCTTCTTCTTCATGACTTGAAGAACACCAAGAGCAATATGAATTTCAAATTTTTGGAACTTCTTCAATTTAGCTCGGATTGACCCCAAATTTGAAATGTAGCCTCTTCTCAATGTAGAGAAAAAGCCCCAGTATAAATTAGAATAAATTACCACCAAAATCAAAGAAACCCATTTCCATGTTCTTCAAGTTCTTCAAAAGCTTCAAACCCAAAATATGGTAGAAGCTTCAATTTAGCTTTGATTTCTTCCAAATTTGAGATTCGAACTCCTTATAGTGAGGACATTAAAGCCCAATACCTTTGAATCTTCAAACCAACAAAGATATTCAAAACCGTCTTGCTTGTTCTTCAGGTTCTTCAACCTAACAATGGTGAAAACCTCAAATCAACTCCAAACAAGATGAAATCTCAGATCTAGACTCAATAAACACTAGAGAACACAAATCCAGTGTCAGAAACATAAACAAAACACAAAATTAAAATAATGTTTTTTGAATTTTTCTCAAAATGTTTTTCAATATATTTTTTTAATTTTCGAATTTATGAACCTAGGATTAAGAATTGATGGGACAATCCTTTATCCTAAGCTCTAATACCATATGATAAGATACCAATCAGGGTTACCAATTGAAATATTTCAAATACGCAGAAATTAAAGATAGATGAGAAATTAGAGATAAGAAGTGAAGAAAGAAAGGATTAATTGAATCTACAACTAAATCAAGGGGGAAGAGAGCTTGAATTTCATAGAAATGAGTAACCCAAATAAATCCACAAATGAGAAACTCAAGTGAAAATCAAGGTAAAGGAGTTTTAGATCAACAATGGGAATCCACCCATCACTAACCTAAGCTACACTAAGCTGAACTATAGGGAATCCACCCAATAACAGTCTACATTGAAAAGAGTTCTTCAAATCTCAATTCAACATAATCTAAGCAATGAAAATAGCTAAGGCATCTATTTATAGTATGTCTCTTACAAACATAGCCCAAAAATGGCTATTTAAAATAAGGCCCAAAAGTGACCTTGGAAAACTATATGGTTGCACATCATGGTGCGAAGTGAGGTGAAAAATACACCATCCATTGTGCTGATTGCACATGGCTTTATACAGCTCTGGCAGCAACCATCTTCATGGTGTTTTCTCCCTCTTACTTCCAAGCAATCATCCAAATGTGAAATTGCTTCATTTGATGCTCTATGAGACTCTCCCAAGCTCCTCTTTGTGCCATCATGGCTTGTATAACTTAGTTACTCTTGGGTTGACCTTGAAGGATAGGTCTATCATAAATGGCATCGGGCGATATCGTATCAGTTAATTTCTGAAGAAAACTACTTCATGAGAAAGTACTACAATTTAGGGCTAAATTGTTGATTTCTCAAAAACCTTGTGAGAACTCATGCAAATCATTGAAAACATGATATAATTCATTTAAACAGGATAAAATCATATACTAGGCATGAGAATGGAATTCTATAAAGATCTGCATAAGAGGGTAAAAACCCTAGTTTCTAAAATCATGAAAATTAATGTAAAAGCCTGAGGTTTTGGGCATAAGGGTGAATGATAACGCTCAAACTACACCTCAAGTTAAGAAGCGTAAGCGATCGTTGTCAAATATATAACCCAACAAGGTTGGGGTCGAATCCCACAGAGAATATGGTGATGATTAAGACTTTAGTGAAGTAGATGACTAGTCGTCACTCGTTTCCAGTAAATAAAAGGGGGGTTTTGTAATCAAATTGTAAACAAAACAATAATAAACGTAGGAGTTTAAATCAGTATGAGAGAATGCGAACTAGGGATGTGGTCACCATGGCGTTGTAACAATGTCGATTCTAGGCTTAACTGGGTTCTTTCTATATGCGTGTCACGATGTGATTGCGTCAATTGTATCGTCTAAACGTCTCTCGACCAAATAAACAAATTTCCTTTTATCTTCTCTCGATCTCAAAAAGATGTGCTTTTTAGCTCTCAATCCTAACATCAAGTAGATTAATCCAGTTACGGCATTAATCTTTAAGACGAGAGTTGGTAGTCTCGAATCCTTGTTGTTAATCAAGTTTCCCGGTTTTAATCTCTTTCTCAAGCAAATTAAACCTAGGCATGTTCTAATGTTTGCAACCCACTAGAAAACGTGACATAATGTATGATTAACAACGTGACAATACATAAATCGAACCCAACGCTACCCGGAATCTATATTGCTACGTTTGCCATGGCTCCCACAACCCTAGTTGCGGGAGTTTTAGTTACTCATGCTCGAAGAAGAAAAGAAGTAATTCATTATAAAGGAAAGAAGATTCTTACAATATGATGAAAATACTCTTCAATAATCCAAGAACAAGAACAACCAAGAACTCAAGAACACGAATTCACGAATCCGAAAACGTGTTGTTGCTCTCAAAAAATGACTAAAAACTATTCTAAAACTATTGGGTGTATTCTAATTACATAAACCTATCATAGGGTATTTATAGGAGTCAAAGAAACCAAATCCAAAACGGGCTAGGAATCCCCAAAACGCGGGTCGCCGACGTAACGCCACTGCCTAAGCGTGACGGTCAGGCTTGACGGACCGTCAAGGCAGTGACGGACCGTCGCCTGGGCCGTCACTGCTAGGCAGTGATGCTGCCTTAAGTTGACGGTCCCAGTGACGGACCGTCAGCCTTGTGACGGGCCGTCACTCAGGCCGTCACTCTTAGGCAGAATGTTGTTTTTCGCGTACTTTCTTCCGTTTCCGTGTTTGTTTCCATTTCCTACAAATACAACATAAAAACATCAAAAACAACAATGGTTGCTTGAAAACGTACGATTGTTCTTAGTAAAAAGGAGTCGAAAGTGACGTAAATTAGCGTCACATCAACACCCTCAACTTAAAACGTTCGCTTGTCCTCAAGCAACATAACATAAAACAATCAAACGACTCAACTAAGAACACAAACTCATGTCTATAGCAACTCATGTTCATTCAAACTTATTCAATTAAATCAAGCTCCCTTGTAACACACGAATGTATGAAACACTAACTTGCAAGGATCCAAACATGTCATTCCGATATGATAGAATATTATGCATACACATACGCAGCTATCCTAACAATCAATAGACAATATAGACATCTTGGTGCCCTCACCACAAAGAAATCCCACACACAAGATTTGGGACTAGGTAAGCGCTCACACTCACAAACGATTTCAAACAATGCACATGCGATACCATAGGCTTGCCCTTACTATTCTATTTCGGTTCTTCAGAAAGCTACTTAGGATCACTACAGGACTTGTATTTGCTTGTAATGAGGCTTCGGGTGCAGGTAGGATACATTTAGGGGTTAGTGACTAAGCCCTCCTTGGAACCATTTACATCTTATCACCACATAACTTCACTTTATCCATCCTTATTCACCTTTTTATTTCCTTGATTCTAGATACAGGTGCGACCTCTTTATTGACAATTCTTTTTGTTTCTTTTTCGATCTTTTTCATCTTTCTTTATTTTTCTTTTCTTTTCTTAGGCGCACACCCGGATTTTCATTCTATTCAACAACAATCATCTCCATCCCTTTTTTTTTTCTCCTTTACCACTGTAGTAGCCACCCTCAACTTAGGCTGATTGCCTACGTCAAGGTGCACAATGTCCATTGGTAGGACCAGGGCCAAAACAGGGTTTACCTCTATAGTAGCCACCCTCAACTTAGGTTGTTTTGCCTACGTTGAGGTGCACGATGTCCAAGGAAGGACCAGGGCCAAGATAGGGATTCAAAGTTAAACAGGAATGGTGACAGGTTATTGAAAGAATAAGGTCAATTTCGGCTCAAACAGGGATCAAAAGGGATTATTTACATTTGGACGGTCTTATAGGTTAAGTGGACTGCACACAAAAAGGGCCTGTGATCCTTTCCTAAGCAACCAAACTTCAAACTTAACAAAATAGACCGGGCAAGTTCTAGATGCATGCACAGAGTAAGAATTTATAACAATTAATCTCACACACTCTTAGCACCAAGAAACTATATCGCTACCAACTATCAAACAACCGCTCGGCTTAAGCATACTCATTCTAATCATATTCACACAATGACATTCAAGGATCCAGACAGTCAATTGTTTCAACATAAGCTCAAAACCATAAAATTTTTAAAGGGGCCTCGTTTGCTAAGGAATCGCATGCTTTGCTATAGACAAAAAAAAATAAATTTAAAACAACAACCTAAACATGCCGGTTCTACTAGATAGCACACCGGAGGGAAAAGAAATCGGCAACAAAAACCCTCGGTGGTGACTCACAGGTTTCCCAACACCCTCAACTTAGACTCATGCATTGTCCCCAATGCATATATATGCAAACTAAAAACTGTGAGAATAAAGGAATACCTGTGACGTCGATATGACTCAATTTCCGGAATGATGTTGGAGACCGCCAGGGTCTCCAAAACAAGAGAACTCGATGGAGTGTTTGCACGCGCTGCTGATTCGATGTTGCTGTCCAACTTCTTCTTTTGTTGGCTCCGCAGCTAGTCGTGACCGCTTCTTCGCTCTTTCCTTGTAGATTCTCTTGCGGTGTTTTCGTTTTCTTGAGCTATTTACACCGCTTTCCGCAACATGCTTTTCTTTTTGCGGCATTCTTCTCACAACAGCTAGAGTCTCAACCAAACTCTTCTCCTCAAGGTGCACATTCGCCGGAGGTTCCTCAATGGCATTGATGACCGCGACCACCCTCATGTCACTTGGTTGCTTCATCAATTTAGACACATCGAACTTGACCACTTCATTGTTCAATCGGAAGGTCAGTTCGTTTTTCTCCATGTCAACCAATACTCTCGCCGTAGCTAACAATGGTCGTCCCAAGATTATGGGAACTTCGAAGTCCACTTCGCAATCTAAAATCACAAAGTCAGCTGGGAAGATAAGCTTACCGATCTTAACTAGCACATCAGACAAGATCCCTACGGGTCGCTTTACCGAACGGTCAGCCATCATCACTCTCATGGACGTTGGTTTAGGAGGTCCCAAACCCAATTTGTCATACACTGCTAGCGGCATCAAATTGATACTAGCCCCAAGATCACACATAGCTCTTCCGAAGTTGAGCTTCCCGATAGTACATGGAATAGTGAACGCACCTGGATCTCCTTTCTTTTCCACTAATGATCTAGAGGAAATAGCGCTGCAGTGATGGAGGTTGTCTTCCGGCTCAAAACTTACCGTCCTCTTCTTTGTGAAGTTCAGGAACTTACCGTCGTCAGCTCTCTTTTTCAAACGCTGTGGGAACGGAGGTGGGTGTCGAAACATCATAGTTGGAAGCTTTTCAGCATCTTTGCGTTTCTCTGCGGGCTTTGGCATTTCCTCCTCTACTGCCTCTTCATCATCCGCAGTATCACCTTGAGTCTGAATTACCGGATGTGATTTCGGTAATACTTTTCCGCTTCTTGTGGTGATCGCCATACAACTTGCATTATTCTGCGGATGAGTGGTGTCGCTCGGCAAAGTACCTGGTTTCCTTGGGTTTAGAGATGCCGAGATGTGACCCACTTGCTGCTCTAGTTGTTTGATAGCGGTTGAGTGTGACTCTACTACCAGACTCAATGTTGATAGCTCATTCCGCATTGCCTTTACCCCAGAGTCAGTCGACTCTACCTTAAGCAGCATCTTTGCCATCATGTTCTCAAGTTTGGAAGTCTCAGCCTCGCTGCCAGTTTTGTCCCGATTGCCAGGTGGTATATACAACCCACCTCTATCGGTGTTGTTCCTCCAGCTTCCTTGGTCGCGATTTTTGTAGCCACCATTCTCATAGTGGTTTGGATAGTTCCGACCTTGGTTTCCTTGGCCATTGGCCTGGAAACCCCCCACGAAATTCGCGTCCTCAGTCTCTATACCTTGGGAACCCACATCTTGCACCTTCTCTATACTTCCTGACGTCAAGTGCCTTGTCAGGAGATCTAACTGCGTTTTCAGGTGCGCCATGTCTTGGTCGCGTTCCTCCGCTCTTCTGCGCTGCTCAGCTGACATACCAACTGTATAGGTGCTAGCTGCAACCTCTGAATCTCGTGTGTGCCAGGCCCTGTTGGTCTTGGTGAGCCTGTCCAAAATAGTTGTGGCGTCGGCAAAAGTGCGACCCATAAACGCTCCACCTGCTGCGTTGTCCAACGTCGGCTTGGTAGCCGAATTTAGTGCCCTGTAGAATGTCTGCATCAAGAATTCATTGTTCAGCTGATGGTTGGGGCACTGTGTCAGTTTCTTCTTGAATCGCAACCAAGTCTCGTGCAGTGCTTCGTGCGGTTGCTGCCTAAAGTTGCTGATTTCGTCCCTCAACTGTATCATCCGAGAGGGAGGAAAGAACCTTTCTAGGAAAGCTCCTCTCAACTCGCCCCACGTTGCGATAGAGTCGGGGGTCAATTCCGTCAACCACAACGCTGCCTCATCAGACAGAGACAACGGAAACAATCTGAGCCTGATCGCTGTCTGACTCACTCCTGGCAATTCGAACGATTTGCAGATCCCCACGAAATTCATTAAGTGCTGGTTTGGATCATCACCAGCGGCACCTCGGAATACTCCTCTCAAATTCAGCAACTGAATCATCGTGCTAGTGATATTGAACTTTGCTCCAGGCGGTAGCGGTGGAACAATAATGGCGCCCGTCGCGCCAGCTCCATCTAAATCAAGCTCATCATCATTCCGTGCACCATCGTCCTGCAGACCACCAGCATTAAGGTTTTGTTGGGCCTGCAGTTCAGCAGCGAGCCTTGCTGCCTCTAGTTGTGCGGCCATGTTCTGCCTCAATGTTCTAGCAAGTTCGGGGTCGTAAGGTAAAATTTGTTCCCCCGAACCTCGGGTACTTGGCATGCACAACTGTTTACCCTGTCAAAACAAAAACAACAAACAAAAATAAAAGCAGGAAACTATGACTAAGAGTCAAATAAACACACCAGACTTAATTAACAACCGTATTCCCCGGCAACGGCGCCATTTTTTGATAACGCTCAAACTACACCTCAAGTTAAGAAGCGTAAGCGATCGTTGTCAAATATATAACCCAACAAGGTTGGGGTCGAATCCCACAGAGAATATGGTGATGATTAAGACTTTAGTGAAGTAGATGACTAGTCGTCAATCGTTTCCAGTAAATAAAAGGGGGGTTTTGTAATCAAATTGTAAACAAAACAATAATAAACGTAGGAGTTTAAATCAGTATGAGAGAATGCGAACTAGGGACGTGGTCACCATGGCGTTGTAACAATGTCGATTCTAGGCTTAACTGGGTTCTTTCTATATGCGTGTCACGATGTGATTGCGTCAATTGTATCGTCTAAACGTCTCTCGACCAAATAAACAAATTTCCTTTTATCTTCTCTCGATCTCAAAAAGATGTGCTTTTTAGCTCTCAATCCTAACATCAAGTAGATTAATCCAGTTATGGCATTAATCTTTAAGACGAGAGTTGGTAGTCTCGAATCCTTGTTGTTAATCAAGTTTCCCGGTTTTAATCTCTTTCTCAAGCAAATTAAACCTAGGCATGTTCTAATGTTTGCAACCCACTAGAAAACGTGACATAATGTATGATTAACAACGTGACAATACATAAATCGAACCCAACGCTACCCGGAATCTATATTGCTACGTTTGCCATGGCTCCCACAACCCTAGTTGCGGGAGTTTTAGTTACTCATGCTCGAAGAAGAAAAGAAGTAATTCATTATAAAGGAAAGAAGATTCTTACAATATGATGAAAATACTCTTCAATAATCCAAGAACAAGAACAACCAAGAACTCAAGAACACGAATTCACGAATCCGAAAACGTGTTGTTGCTCTCAAAAAACGACTAAAAACTATTCTAAAACTATTGGGTGTATTCTAATTACATAAACCTATCATAGGGTATTTATAGGAGTAGTAGAAACCAAATCCAAAACGGGCTAGGAATTCCCAAAACGCGGGTCGCCGCCTCACGCCACTGCCTAAGCGTGACGGTCAGGCTTGACGGTCCGTCAAGGCAGTGACGGACCGTCGCCTGGGCCGTCACTGCTAGGCAGTGATGCTGCCTTAAGTTGACGGTCCCAGTGACGGACCGTCAGCCTTGTGACGGGCCGTCACTCAGGCCGTCACTCTTAGGCAGAATGTTGTTTTTCGCGTACTTTCTTCCGTTTCCGTGTTTGTTTCCATTTCCTACAAATACAACATAAAAACAATCAAAAACAACAATGGTTGCTTGAAAACGTACGATTGTTCTTAGTAAAAAGGAGTCGAAAGTGACGTAAATTAGCGTCACATCAGTGAACAAAACCCTTAATGAATACCCACGTACCTGGTGGAAGAAGATTCTCAAACTAGGGACGGAGTTCTAAAGCTATGGAGAAGAAAGCCCTAGGTTTGATGAAGAGAACATTGCTTCTGTTCTTTCTTTCTAAGACTTGAGCGAAGAATGAGGAAAACTAGGCTAAGTTTTGTTAAAACCCTTTTAAATTAGGCCTAAAATAACCTATAGTCAGAGTTAAAAATAAGGGAAAAAGCCTGAAATAACCCCAAGGAATTAAATAAAAAAGCTATTGGAAATTTTTGGTCCAGGTTTTCACAAGAAACATCCATGTCCTATGGACTGAACCACGACTCATGGTTTCCTAACCTAAGGTATGGTCGCAGGTATGATTTTCACGGGTGAGGTTCAAGACCCTTGGAACCTTCCATGGTATGTGGAACCCTCCCGTGGTTCTTGGGGAAATTGGTGACCCTCAGGTCTATTTCCATGAAGGGCAACCACGACCCGTGGTTTCATCCACGGTGTCACACCCCGAGGTTACCCACTAGACGTAACACGGGACTTGGGACCACAAGTGCCCCAAGCTAACCCTTGGTTATAGCATTCTCAAGCTTAACAAAAGATAAGCGAAAGCATAATAGATGAAGTCGAAATAGCAATAATGGATAATCAAGTCAAATAGGAATACAAGATCCATAAGAAGACTCGAATACTGTCTTTGTCTGAAAAGCCTCTACTCATGACGTAAAGAGTTGCTAGGACAAGACCCTAGCTAACTCGAAGTACGGAAATAAAAGCTAACATAAATTAAGAACATAACTAGCCCTCGACCTAAGAGGACTCACCAACAGCTAACTGGGAAAGTGGCCTGGGAACTCCAGCCACGAATTTGAGAAAGGACACCTGAATCTGCATCATCAAAGGATGCAACACAAAATATGCGTCAGTACTATGGAATGTACCGAATATGAGAGCGATGCATGAATCATGATAAAACAGTTTAAAAACATGCTTAAAGTGATTTATTACATAAAGAGAAGGACATGAACAAGTAATAAGATAAGAAGCATAAGTCATGAAGAAGGCTTAAGTTTCAAATATAAGATCATATAACTTCATAACGTAAAATAAGCATGTGAGAGTTTCTCTTAACCGACATTAAACCATGCTGAGTTACATGGAGTCCGGTGTCATTTCCCCACACCGAAAAATCTTGTCCTAACCTGCCAAAGTTAGAACCATTCATACCAGGATCCTATCATTATAAGCCTCAAAGGGCAAACTACAGTGGCACGTAGTTCTAGGACTAAGGGTAATCTTACCCGGTCCAACTTGGTGCTAAATAGTACTCCCAAAACATATATATATACATACATAACATGAGCTCATACATGTGACATATCAAATTCCAAACTTGTTCATAACATATTTATACCCCGGATCGTCATACTACTCATGAATTAAGGTTTTGAAATCAATTCATGAGCAGTGATAGAACATCAGGTGTTTTGTCTTGCATCATACTTCATAACATAAGAAATTTTCATGGCTCTAGTTCAATTTCATAAAACATATATTTTCTTAGAACATAGGAACTAGGCATGCACATGCTTGGAAATCCATGAAAAACATGCTATCAAACCCAATTTGCTTAAATCAATTTCATGCATGTAGAAATTTCCATAATTAGACTTCAATCCATGAAATAAGAATTCAGGTGTAAAAACCCATGTAAAATCATGCAATTTAGTAGTAATTTCATAATAGAATCATGAGAAAATAATTTATAGCAAACCCATAAGAATTGGATAAGAACCCTAATTTGAAGATCCATGAAATCAAAAATAGAGTTTGGGATTTTGGGCACAAGGGTGAAAGAAACCCATTGTTGATTACCCACATACCTTGATTGAAGTTAACCCACTTGAAATGGAAAAGAAGAGGAGGCTTGAAGTTGGAGCTTGAAACCCTAACTTGAAGCTTGAGAAGATGAAACTCCTTTTCTTCTTTTGGAAGTTGATTGAAAGAATAGGAGAGAACTTAGGCAAAGTGGGAATAAAAACCCCATTAATTAGGCTTAATATGACTTAGTATAGGAATTAAAAGAGTAGAAAATTACAAAAATACCCCAAGGAAAAGAGTCTAAAAAACTGCTGAAAATTTCGTCACAGGCTTCTACGGACATGAATCACAACTCGTGGAATGGATCACGGTTCGTGGAAAGGGTTCGTGGTTCCTGGGCAAAGTTTCTGGCCTCTAGACTGATTTCCACGAGGTGGTTTCACGACCCGTGGATCATTCCATGGCCCGTGGAACCTCCTGATGGTTTTCAGGCCACTTTGAAGCTTCTGGACTGTTTCCACGAGTTGGTTTCATGACCCATAGAAACTGCCACGACTCGTGGAACCTCCTCGTGGTTTTCAGGAAAAAAATTGATTTCCACGAGTTGGTTTCACGACCCATGGAACCTTCTCGTGGTTGTTGTCTGTCATTTTGACAGACATACACCCTTTAGTAAAACACTGATAAGATTTTACTTCGGACTCGTATTAAGGCACGGTTGGTGGCGTTGGAAAGAAGATTCAAAGACCTCTAATTTGGAAGGTACTAGGCCACCTAACTCTTTATATTCTAGGAGTTATGATCATTTGAAGTTGACCTTTGAACAATCTTACACTAAAACTCAATCGGTAAGGAAGCTTTCAACTCAACTTTGAGCTAGAGGTTCTTTATGACCCTAATTCATATCTAATACACCTTTAAAACTTCAGAATAAGTCTTAATACTTAGGTACATAGAAAATTTATCTAGTTCGAGTCTAACAACACATGAAGAACGATTCAAATTTGACTTAGAATTTCTGGGGTGTTACAATATCTCCCCCTTGGGATCATTAGTCCTCAAATGAAGACTTCTAAGTTGAGAGTGGAGGGGGAAAGGGTTGCAATCCCATCAACTGAGTTTTAAAAGCTGAAGTATTTACATGATAACTGATCTCCGACTGAATTATAAACTGAGCTGAATTCATGAGGCATGTAAGCATACTGAGGGAATGAGAACAACCGATGGTACTTGAATCTAAATGGCTAACATGATAACTGAAAAAGGACGACAAACTGAGAGGGGTAACTATACAAGAAAACCATTCTCCTTTAAACTGAACTCACTACCTAGGACTAAACTGAATGTAGGGCCTCTTAGCTTTAGGAACGATTATCGATAGGTCTGAGCTGATCTGATATGAGCAGTCTAGTATTTTTGCAAGTTGAAGCTATTGGACCTAAGATATGGGAACCCTGGGTTAGGAGTAAGAAAAGACTATTCTTGCCTTAATTACTATGGTTGACAACTCTTAAGCTTAGAAACACCTTTCAACTACACTAACCCCTCTAAATACCAAGGTTTGAGTCTAACTACCTACTTTCACTATGTTCAAGCCTATCTTGACTAAATATCTTACATCTAGAGTTACCTCCCGAGAATGATATTCCTCCTTATCACAAAAATTAACTAAACTTGAGCTCTAATCAATGGGTCACTAGGCACACAAAGCGAAAACCCATATGTATTTCATTATGACTTTTAAGCCTATCACTATGATCACCCTATGGTTTGTGGCTCATACTATCCAAGACTTCTCCTCTCTTCCTAGAATATCTAGGAGCTATAACTTGAAGAACTTCTACAAAGGGACATACCAAAATTCCTCATCTAACTATTTCACATGAATAACCCTCACCTTACTTTTCTTCCGAGCTTACAACCTACTACTCCCCATCTAGACTACTACTTAGCTTCCTCTACTAACAACTATGAAAACACAAGACAGGATCACTAAGAGAATAGGGTGGGATCATGAACATCACAAATGAAGGAATACTGATCGGTTTTGACTTACACTTAGCGTGATCTAGACACTCAAGGTGAGGCTTGGGGAAAATCAAGCGCAATAGGCATGAGCAATTCACATACTGGGCACGTAAGACATGAATAGTGGGGATCACCACCCTTTGTCATTAAAGGCAAAGGTCAAGGGCTTTAGAGTAAGAAAATCATAAGCGCGAATCGTTTCAAGAATCAGGTCTGAGCATATACATGACGTAGCATGATTTGATTAGCCAATAAGACATTTCTGAAGACTGACTAAGTAAACATAACTGAGCATACTGCGAGACATGAGTTCACATAAATAACGAACCTCGAAGCACAAAGCTGGGATTTATGGAATGTCAGAGTAAGACTAGAATCATTGTCTGAAGCAATCACTTGTCACTCTAAAAGCTAAATATGAGCGTGAATTTGAATATGGTGCGTAAATTTAAAATAGGACCATGGCGCTGATACACAAGGCATGCAAATGGTATCGTGATGGTAGAAGTATACTTAGAACGCTAGGATGGAAATAATCTTCTGCCTCCCCTCTTGACTTTGTTCTAACACCCACAAGCATCGCTACCTGAGCCTCCAAAATCTGACTGATCCTACATTCCACCATCTCCCCCTTAGGTTCATGCTACCCTCCTAAGTCTATGGACCTCTCACTAACCTCTCAAAGGAACTACGATCGTTTTACGCTAACAAAACATACACTACTTCAGAATCTAGCACGAATACCCACTTTTTTCTATAGTCTAAGACCCTCCTCTGCCTAAAAGTCTAGGCCTCAAACCTCTTACCTCTACTTTGTTATAGGTTAAGACAACTCACAACCAAACAAGAATAGGTGTCCGGGCTATGGATGCATAAAGGAAGAAAATCTAGTGACGTACCTGATTCAACTTCTGGAGGATTACTCTGACCCGACTGGCTAGGAAATGAAAGGAATTGGCTTTGGAGCTGAACACCACCATTGCTCGGCTTAGATGAGGGGCAATTTCTGATCCTATGGCCTAACTGACCCCACCCAAAACACCTCCCTTTGCCAGCAAGACACTCATATAGATGAAACTTACCGCATCTACTACAATGAAGGTTCCTCAAGGTCTTCAAAGACTTATGGTGATAAGACTGAGAATCGAGGGCAGGTGTGCTAACTAATGATGGGGTTGGTCCGGATGACCTCTGATGAGAAAACGATTGGTTCCATGTTCAGGTCTTCTTGTTCTTCCTCTTTCTCTTCTTCAGTTTCTCTTTCTCATTCAACTGAGTAGTCATGGCTTGAGCCAACATACAGATGGCTTCACGAAAATCCGCATTCGTAACCTCATGATCTGTAGTGATTGGTTTAGCATTCCTCGTGGGGTTTCTTCATGGAGACATTATCTGAAATGCATACGGAATGGACTAGAAAGGTAAGTAGAGTCAAACTTTATCGCACGATAGTGAACATGAAGAAGTGAAGTTTTTCCTAAAACACCTCGTAGCCTCTCTCTCATCAGTGTGGTGTGCTTCACACCCATGAAGAGACTCTACTTAGTGCGGCTTTCAGACACCTAAGACTCTTGAACCTAAGGCTATGATACCAAGTTTGTCATGCCCCGAGGTTACCCCCTAGACGTAACACAGGACTTGGGACCACAAGTTCCCCAAGCTAACCCTTGGTCATAGCATTCTCAAGCATAACAAAAGATAAGTGGAAGCATAATAGATGAAGTTGGAATAGCAATAATGGATAATCAAGTCAAATAGGAATACAAGATCCATAAGAAGACTTGAATACTGTCTATGTCTGAAAAGCCTCTACTCATGACGTAAAGAGTTGCTAGGACAAGACCCTAGCTAACTCGAAGTACATAAATAAAAGCTAACATAAACTAAGAACATAACTAGTCCTCAACCTAAGAGGACTCACCAACAGCTGACTGGGAAAGTGGCCTGGGAACTCTAGACACGAATTTGAGAAAGGACACCTGAATCTGCATCATCAAAGGATGCAACACAAAATATGCGTCAGTACTATGGAATGTACCGAATATGAGAGCGATGCATGAATCATGATAAAACAGTTTAAAAACATGTTTAAAGTGATTTATTACATAAAGATAAGGACGTGAACAAGTAATAAGATAAGAAGCATAAGTCATGAAGAAGGCTTAAGTTTCAAATATAAGATCATATAACTTCATGGCGTAAAATAAGCATGTGGGAGTTTTTCTTAACCGACATTAAACCATGCTGAGCTACATGGAGTCCGGTGTCATTTCCCCACACCCAAAAAGGTTGTCCTAACCTGCCAAAGTTAGAACCATTTCATACCAGGATCCTATCATCATAAGCCTTTAAGGGCAACCTATGGTGGCACGTAGTTCTGGGACTAAGGGTACTCTCACCCGGTCCAACTCGGTGCTAAATACTACTCTAAAAATACACACACACATATATATATATATATACATAACCTGAGCTTACATACATATGACATATCGAATGCCAAACTTGTTCATAACATATTCATACCCTGGATCGTCATACTACTCATGAATTAGGGTTTTGAAATTAATTTATGAACAATGATGGAACATCGGGTGTCTTGTCTTGCATCATACTTCATAACATGAGAAATTTACATGGCTTAGTTCAATTTCATAAAACATATATTTTCGTAGAACATAGGAACTAGGCATGCACATGCTTGAAAATCCATGAAAAACATGCTATCAAACCCAATTTGCTTAAATCAATTTCATGCATGTAGAAATTTCCATAATTAGACTTCAATCCATGAAATAAGAATTCACATATAAAATCCCATGTAAAATCATGCAACTTAGTAGTAATTTCATAATAGAATCATGAGAAAACAATTTATAGCAAACCCATAAGAATTGGATAAGAACCCTAATTTGAAGATCCATGAAATCAAAAATAGAGTTTGGGGTTTTGGGCACAATGGTGAAAGGAACCCATTGTTGATTACCCACATACCTTGATTGAAGTTAACCCACTTGAAATGGAAAAGAAGAGGAGGCTTGAAGTTGGAGGTTGAAACCCTAACTTGAAGCTTGAGAAGATGGAACTCCTTTTCTTCTTTTGGAAGTTGATTGAAAGAATGGGAGAGAACTTAGGCAAAGTGGGAATAAAAACCCCATTAATTAGGCTTAATATGACTTAGTATAGGAGTTAAAAGAGTGGGAAATTACAAAAATACCCCAAGGAAAAGAGTCTAAAAAACTGCTGAAAATTTTGTCACAGGCTTCTACGGACATGAATCACGACTCGTGAAATGGATCATGGTTCATGGAAAGGGTTCGTGGTTCCTGGGCAAAGTCTCTAGCCTTTGGACTGATTTCCACGAGTTGGTTTCACAACCCGTGGATCATTCCATGCCCTGTGGAACCTTCTCGTGGTTTTCAGTCCACTTTGAAGCTGCTGGACTGTTTCCACGAGTTGGTTTCACGACCCGTGGAACCTCCTCGTGGTTTTCAGGAAAAAAAACTAATTTCCACGAGTTGGTTTCACGACCCGTGGAACCTTCTCGTGGTTGCTGTCTGTCATTTTGACAGACAAACACCCTTTAGTAAAACACTGATTACGTCTTACTCCAGACTCATATTAAGGCACGATTGGTGGCGTTGGTAAGAAGATTCAAAGAACTTTAATTTGGTGCATACTAGGCCACCTATTTATTAATATTCTAGGAGTTATGATTGTTTGAATTTGACCCTTGAAGAATCTTACACTAAAACTCAATTGGTAAGGAAACTTTCAACTCAACTTTGAGCTAGAGGTTCTTTATGACCCTAATTCATATCTAATACACTTTTAAAACTTCAGAATACGTCTTAATACTTAGGTACATAGAAAATATATCTAGTTTGAGTCTAACAACACATGCAGAACAATTTAGATTTGGCTTTGAATTTCTGGGGTGTTACACACGGTCTCTGGATCCCTCTCGTGGATCAGGGACCTGAGGCCTTGTTTGCAGGTCTTATTCCATAGATACCATCCATGGCCCTGGACTATTCCATGATTCGTGGAAACTGTCCGTGGTTCCTGCTCTATTTCCTTGATAGTTCACACTTAGGATATCTAGTATGGCTTTTGTCTTAGAATTTCTGGGGTGTTACAATATCTCCCCCTTGGGATTATTCATCCTCGAATAAAGACTAAACAAGATGAGTATGGAGAGATAAAGCTGCAATCCCTACAAGCTGAATACTAAAAATCTAAAGTACTGACATACTAACTGGCTTCTAAGTGGATTATAGCTGAATTGGATTCGTGCATACTAGGATTGTGAGAATAACTAGAGGTGTAAAATTGAAAGAACATACTAAGGAAGAAATATTACCTCAAGCTGGAGTTGAATCGGAAGGAAAAAAGTGAGGGTACTTGGTCATCATGACTGCTTCTGCTTCCCAACTAGCTCCCTTCACTGACTGGTTCCTCCAAAGAACTTTTACTGAAGCAACCTCTTTATTTCTCAATATACAAACTTGACAGTCAAGAATATGAACTGGAACCTCTTCATAAGAGAGACTGTCTTCCACACTCATACTTTCTAATGGCACAACTCAGGTTGGATCACCAATGCACTTCTTCAATAAGGATATATGAAAGATTGGGTGCACTGATGCTAAGTCTCAAACAACTCAAACTCATAAAAACCTTGCCAAATCTCCTTAGAATACTGTAGGAGCCAATATAGAAGGGATTAAGCTTCCCCTTCTTACCAGACCTCATCACCCCCTTCATAGGTGAAACCTTCAGAAATACCCAATCATCAACCTCGAACTCTAGGTCCCTTCTCCTCACATCTGTATAATATTTTTGATGACTCTGAGCAGCCTTCAACCTCTTCTTAATAAGCTGAACTTTCTCCATAGTTTCATGAACCAAATCTGGCCCGATCAATGCTGCTTCACCTGCCTCAAACCAGCCTATAGGTGATCTATACCTCTGCCCATAAAGCACCTCATATGAAGCCATCAAAATGCTAGAATGGAAGCTATTATTGTAGGAAAACTTTATAAGAGATAAGTTCTCATCCCAACTACCCTTGAAATCGATCATGCAATCTCTCAACATATCCTCTAAACTTGGCACAAAAAGTTTACCCGTAATGACGGACCCAACCATTACAACAAATACCAATTTACCCATCATTCATCCCCGAATGATCCAACCCAAAATTATGAAAATAAAGAAGGGAAAGTATAGTACCTGAATCCTCAAACAAGTGAGGGTACTTGTCCCGTATGTCCTTCTCGATTTCCCAAGTGGCTTCCTCAACTGGACGATGCTTCCATTGAACCTTTACCATACTTATCACCTTTTTCCTTAATTTCTGAACATTCCAATCAAGAATCAGAACCGGTTACTCTTCATAGTGAAGATCCTTAACAAATAACACTTCATCCGACTTGATGATAAAGTCTTTCCATGAGTCACGGTACATATTAGTGGCACCGGGATGGATAGATTACCTGGAGCTATAAGCCTTTATCAAAATTTGTTGCCTCAAATCACCCACATTAGGAATGCATAACCGACCCTGATAACGAAGCACACCATATTCTCCTTGGGAGAAAACCTCTACTCTCTGTTGAAGGACCGCAACCTTTAACTAAACTAAGATGGGATCACTATCTTGCTTTTACTTCACTTCAACTATCAATGAAGATTTTGACCCATTCTGAACAATGACACCACCTTCTAATGAATATGTAAGGTGAACTCCTAAATGAGCGAGTATATGAACATCCTTAGCCAATTCCTTCTTTTATTTCTCAACATGTGACACACTACCCATAGACAACCTGCTAAGAGTGTCAACTACCACATTGGCCTTTTTCAGATGGTAAAACACACTCATATCATAGTCCTTGAGAAGTTCTAGCCACTTTATCTGACTAAGATTTAACTCCTTCTGAGTGAACACATACTGGAGGCTCTTATGATCGATTAATACATCTACATGGACACCGTACAAATAATGCCTCCTAATCTTCAAGGCAAATACCATTGGCTCCTATACCGATGACACCGGTGAACCTAAAGCTCTGATACCAAGTTGTCACGACCCGATTTCTCGGTCATGATGGCGCCTACAACCCCCCAGTAGGCGGACCAATTCCCGTAGCCCAGAACAGTTAGTAATGGGCTACTATCTAGCAAAAAGGGAACAAGACGAATAAAATAGATAACAGGGATATAAATATATACCTATGCGGAAACTAAACCAAACCCCAAGACCTGGTATCATAGTACAGAGCCAAACTACATACATGGAGTACAAATAAACCAAAACTATATATACAGATGTCTCTGAATGGTAATAGAGTACATGAAGCAAAAGATAAACTAAAGCTAGCTCCGATCGCCAAGAAGCTCACC
>QJPP01004811.1:0-135137 GCA_003996215.1 Jaltomata sinuosa
CGACTTGCTTGGCTTCAAAACTTATAATGCGACCAAACAAATGGACCCAACAGCGAAATATCGGTCCTGACGAGCCTTAAGTGACTTGTGGCCTCTACAAACAAGCTCTAACGGTTCAAGAAAAACATATACGTGGAAATAACCGAAAGGGTCATTACATCATCCACTACTAAAAAGGACTTTCGTCCTCGAAAGTCAAGGTCAAGGGGGTACCTGAAGGCTAAAATAGCTGCGGATATTGGGCCCGCATATCTCTCTCGGTCTCCCAGGTAGCCTCCTTGACTGGACGGTGCCTCCACTGAACCTTAACAACCAGGATCTCTCGAGACCTCAATCTCCTGACATCTCTGGCCAAAATAGCTGCCGGCTCCTCAACAAAGGCTAAACCCTCACCCAACTGAACTGAATCCCACTGTAACACATGAGACTCATCTGGGACATACCGACGCAACATCGAAACATGAAATATAGGATGTATAGCTGAAAACATCGGAGGTAAGGCTAACTGATAGGCAACGCTACCAACCTTCTGCAGAATCTCAAACGGCCCAATGTACCTGGGGCTAAGCTTGCCCCGCCTACCAAATCTCATCACGCCCTTCATGGGCGATACACGGAGAAACACCAAGTCACCGACACTAAACTCCAAGGCACGAAGCCTATGATCAGCATAACTCTTCTGCCTGCTCTGAGCTGCCCGAAGTTTGTCCTGAATCACTCGGACTCGGTCTAAGGAATCTCGAAGCAAATCTGTGCTCTGTGGCCCAACACTAAAACCATCAAACCAACCTACCGGTGATCTGCAACGCCTGCCATACAAAGCCTCAAAAGGTGCCATGCCGATACTCGAATGGAAGCTGTTATTATAAGCAAACTCTGCCAAGGGAACAAACCGATCCCAAGAACCTCCAAAGTCAAGAACACAGGCCTGAAGCATGTCCTCCAGGACCTGAATGGTCCTCTCGGACTGGCCATCTGTCTGAGGGTGGAAAGCGGTGCTAAGATGAACCTCTGTACCCAAATCTCGCTGAATAGCCCTCCAGAACTGAGATGTGAACTGAGTGCCGCGGTCTGAAATAATAGAAGGTGGGACCCCGTGCAACCAAACAATCTCACGAAGGTAGATCTGAGCTAACCTCTCTGCCCCATAAGAAGTCTGAACCGGCAAGAAATGTGCTGACTTAGTCAGCCTATCAACAATCACCCATATGGAATCAAACCCATGAGAAGTACGAGGCAAACCAATAATGAAGTCCATAGTAATCCCTTCCCACTTCCATCAGGAATGGGAAGTTCGCTGCATCAAAACCACCAGGTCTCATGTGTCGAACTTAAACCTGCTGACGTTTCAAGCAGCCGAGATACAAAACTCCGCTATATCCTGCTTCATACCACTCCACCAGTAAAGCTGTCTCAAGTCGCCTATAACAATTGCTGTGGCCAGGGTGAAATGGAGGTTAATCTAGTTACAATGTGCCTCATGAAGTTCAACTGAATCAAATCACTAATCCTCGAACACAAAGGCGACTATCAAAACTCAGCACCCGTCTGAATCTAGAGTAGCCCGACTGGTCTCTACCCTGAACAACCCGATCACGAAGGTCACACAACTGCTGATCCTCAACTGACGGCTCTGAATCTGATCGACCAAAGTAGAACGAACCTCAATACTGGCAAGAACTCTGCTAGGATCCGACAAGTCAAGCCTAACCAAACGGTTAGCCAAGGACTGAATGTCCAAGGCCAACGGCCGCTCTGAAACTGAAAGAGAAGCTAGGCTACCCATACTCACTGTCTTCCGACCCAAGGCATCCGCTACCACGTTTGCCTTGCCCGGATGATACAGAATAGTAAAGTCATAGTCCTTCAGTAACTCGACCCATCTCCTCTGTCTCGAGTTCAACTCCCGCTGACTCGTGATATACTGAAGACTACGGTGATCGGTGAGATCTCATCAGTGAACTCCATAAGGTAATGCCTCCAGATCTTGAGCGGCGAAAACTACCGCCGCCAAACTCTAAGTCATGAGTGGGGTTAGTTGCCACTCGTGACAGCTCAGCTGCCTCGATGCATATGCTATTACTCGACCCCTGCTGCATCAACACACAACCAAGACCAACCCCAGAAGCATCACAATACACGGAGAAGCTCTGACCCTCAACCGGTAAAGTCAAAACTGGAGCTGAAGTCAATAAGGCCTTAAGCCTCTGGAAGCTATCCTCACACTGATCCGACCACTGAAATAGGACATCCTTCCTAGTCAGCATAGTCAAGGGTGCTGCTATGGAAGAAAATCCCTCAACGAACCGTCTGTAGTAACCCGCTAACCCAATAAAGCTACGAACCTCAATAACAGTAGTAGGTCTAGGCCACTCACAAACCGCTGAAATCTTTCCCGGATCAACCCTAATCCCATCCTTAGACACCACGTGCCCTAGGAATGCAACTCACTCAAGCCAAAACTCACACTTTGAGAACTTGGCATAAAGCCGATGATCTCTCAAAGTCTGGAGTATAACCCTCAAGTGCTGCTCATGCTCATCTCTACTACGTGAGTATACTAAGATGTCGTCTATAAAAACTATCACAAATGAGTCCAAATACGGGCCAAGAACCCCTGTGTAATCAAAGTTCAATAAAGGCTGGCGGGGGCATTAGTCAACCCAAGACATCACCAGGAAACTCAATATGTCCATAACGTGTCTGAATCGCTGTCTTAAGGATGTCCACCGCCCTACAATCCTCAAACTGATGGTAGCAAGACCTCAAATCAATCTTCGAAAACACGACTGAACCCTGAAGCTGGTCAACAAATCATCAATCCTCGGCATCGGATACCTATTCTTCACTGTCACCCTATTCAGCTGCCGATAATCAATACACATGCGCATCGACCCATCCTTCTTCTTCACGAAGAGAACAGGAACACTCCACGGCGACACACTAGGTCTAATAAACCCTTTAGCTAACAGATCCTAGAGCTTCTCCTTAAGCTCCCTCAACTCAGCAGGAGCCATACGGTAAGGAGAAATAGAAATAGGCCTAGTGCCCGGCTCTAGCTCAATAGCGAAATCAATATCTCTCTCAGGTAGAAGGCCTGGCAGGTCGGTAGGAAACACATCGAGGAAGTCTCTAACCACAGGAACAGACTCAGGAGAAGTAGGGTCAGCACTAACATCTCGGACATATGCTAGATAAGCTAAACACCCACGGGAAATCAACTTCCTAGCTCGAAGACAAGAGATGATCCCAGATGGTGCATGGCTAAGAGAACCCTGCCACACAACCGGGGATACACCGAGCACGGCTATGGTAATGGTCTTTGTATAAAAATCCAAAACCACACGGTGAGGGGATAACCAGTCCATGCCCAGTATCACATCAAAATCTAGCATATCAAGAATCATCAAATCACCCCAAGTCTCTGAATCACGAATAGATAACATACAAGATCTCACAATCCGATCCACTACTAAAGAATCTCCTACTGGGGTCAAAACAGAAACAAGAGCAGATAATGGCTAACTAGCCAACCCCAAACAAGGCACAAAGTAGGCAGATACATATGAACAAGTGGATCCAGGATCAAATAAAGCCATAGCAGACTGATGGCACACAGAAATCGTACCTGTAATCACAGCATCTGAGGCCTCTGCCTCTGGTCTCCTAGGGACCGCGTAAAACTGACGACGACCTCCACCTGCCCGACCACCATCCCTACCACCTGCTCTACCGCGTGGAGCACCACCTCTACTCTGACGACCACCCCTTCTAGCTGGGGGCTGAACTACTCGTAAAGGCTCGGCCAACTAAACTGTACCCTGCTGAGGGCAATCTCTAGAAAAATGACCAATCGCACCACAAGTAAAACAAGCCCCTGATGGCCTACTCAGTCGAGATGAATCAGCAAATACCGTATGACCACCACGACCTGATGCCCCAGAAACTGTACCCCTCAAAGACTGGCTGCCATAGCCCTGATGGCTGCTCTGACCCTGCTCGAACTGGGTACTACCGAAAGTCTGAAGGGAAGCCTGAACCGGTCGGCTGGACTGACCCTGGTACTGCTGTGGCTGATAACTTTGGCTCCACTGGCCAGGACCTCTACCACTATATTTGGAACCACTATAGACACCCTGATGTCGGGGCCTCTTATCTCTTGACCCCTGATCATGTCGCTGTAGGTCCTCCACAGTGCGGGCATAGTCTACAATAGCCTGGAATGACCGACCACTGGCAATCAATATCTCAACTGGCTGCCTGATCTCTGGCCTCAAACCCCATACAAATCTGCGAATCCTATCAGCCTCGGTAGGAATGATCTTAGCTCCGAACGGTGCTAGCTGATGAAAGCGGGTCTCATACTCCGAGATAGTCATAGACCCCTGCACCCTGCGACGCTCCCGATCACTCTGGGGTAGGAACTTGGCCATAAAGGCCTCATAAAACTCAGACCAGGTCAAAGAAGGTGACGATGGTGGTCTACAAGCAACCTGGGCCCTCCACCATAACTTCGCTGGGCCCGCCAACTGATAGGTAGTATAACCAACCCCGTGAGTCTCCAACAAACCCAAATGATGCAACATATCCTCACAGGTAGTAATAAAGTCATGTGGATCCTGTCCAGAAGTACCAGCGAACCTCGGAGGTGCTAACCTCAAAAACCTACCCAACGCCTTCTGCTCTGACTCTATCATAACTGGGCGAGGAGCAAGAGGTTGTGCAATAGATGGAACTGGAATGACCTCCGCACGGGGAGCCATAGTAGCCGGCTCCGCTCCTAAGCTCTGTGCACCCAGGGCTGCCCCCTGAGCGGATGTCTGCGCTACCTCGGAAGGCCGCTCTCCAATCACACCCAAAAGCTGTAATAGTAATCCCCAAATATCTGGAGACTGAGCTGCGGCTGGAGCTGGCACAGAAGTGGGCACTGGAGCTGGTGCTGGAGCTGGCGCTGGAGCTGGTGCTGGAACGGGAGGCTCATCCCCGCGTGATGCCGATGATCTCGTACGAACCATCTGCGGAAGGATGAAGTAGAACAAATGAGATTTCCAGAAACTTCAAGGGTTCTACGCACGACACAGAAGCAATGAAAGAGTCAAATTTCCTAAAATGCCACTGTAGCCTCCCAAAGATTGAGTACGGACATCTCCGCCCCGATCCGCAGGACTCTACTAGACATTGGCTCCTATACCGATGACACCGGTGAACCTAAAGCTCTGATACCAAGTTGTCACGACCCGATTCCTCGGTCATGATGGCACCTACAACCCCCGGTAGGTGAACCAATCCCCGTAGCCCAGAACAGTTAATAATGGGCTACTATCTAACAAATAAGAGAACAAGATGAAGAGAACAGATAAAAGGACTATAAATACATACATATGCGGAAACTAAACCAAACCCCAAGACCTAGTATCATAGTATAGAGCCAAACTACATACATGGAGTGCAAATAAACCAAAACTATATATACAGATATCTCTAAATGGTAATAGAGTACATGAAGCAAAAGATAAACTAAAGCTAAGCTCCGATCGCCAAGAGCTCACCCTCAGTCTGGAGTAGTCCCTAACAGATCTCCAAGCACGAATCACAAAGATCTAACGGCGACGGCCCACGCTAGGATCTGCACCCAAAGATGCAGGGGGTAGGGGTGAGCACCAAATGCGAAGCATAAGGTACCCAGTAGGTATCATAGGCCGACTGGGCACATCTAAGATAAAAGCGTAGTAATAGACAGAATAGAAGCAAGTAGTCACAGAAATCAACGAAAGGTACACAGGAACTAGTCCAGAGGGAAATCAACAGAACCACATATGAGGCTAGTAAGCAGAATATACACACCATAGGCACAGGCGAAAGTAAGAAATAACGCACCTGATGTCCTTGCAATAACAGTGTATACAAAATATGCTTACGAAATGGACGGTATACCGGTAACCTCAAGTGTAAGATGAAGAGAGAAAGAGTAATGATAGGCATGCTCAAAGACATGAATCAACTAAACTAATCATATCAATCTCAAATCCAGAAACTAACAGTCTAGCAGTAACCAATTTCATACTTAACCGCCACAGGGAACAATTCTGTAAGTAAATAGCAAAAGTCTACCTACAGTCCCCCGGCCGCCCATACAACCGAGGAACACAAACAAGTGAAAACAACCCTCCGGCATCCCATACTACCGGAGCGTACAATCAACAAACAACAAACAAGGGTGGAGCCTCAAACAATGAATGATATGATGCATGAAGATCTCACGTGCCATGGTATCTCTGTATGTACCTCCTCCGGCGCCGATCCGGCCCAGCAGGTAGGTTCCATGGAAGGACACTGCCCGTATACCTCTACCCCACCGTATACCCCTCCTTCGGCAAACGCAGCCCGTAGCCTCTGGCCCGGATGGCAAGGTCCATGGAGGTCCCAGACCCCATACTAAAACTCAGTATCAACACATGTCGTCCGGAAGCAAGTCTAGTATCAAGATAGAGACCCAGTCTCGAATATGCAATGCCCAGACCCTGTCCAGGACTAAAGTAGTAGGAAAATGTCTCAAAAACCCCTCCAAGGGTGCCCGGGCATAACCGGGTCTAAACAATAGAAAGTCATATCAGGTGCTCGGTCCGATCGAGGCTAAAAATCATCTCAAGTAACAAGAAAACTCAACTAGCACTCCGGCCCTGCCGAGTCTAGCGTTAATCGTAAAACTGGTGATTTAAATCATAATTTTACTTTCTTTTACCCAAGAATATTCACAAGTTTAAATCAAACCATTTCCAAATTATTTCCATCAAAACGGGCCCCCCGGGCCATACAAGGTTTAGAAAATAGTGCCAGTAGGCCCGAAGCCAGAACCATAGTAAAACATGGATAAAACCTCTTTATATGCATGGAATGGTATGATCACACACAATAGCTTCCCAGCAGCTCACAATCAACCTATCGACCCTGCACAGGCCCACAGCTACTCAGCAAGCATAACCAGCCTAGAAGGATAATTCTATGCCCGGGACTCGCGGACATTCCCAAAATCCCACCTTCTATGTTCCATAGTCAACAAGGCCTCATAGGACCACAAGGGTAAATAAAATATATCAACAAATACTACAAGCAACGGAGGAACAAAAGTAGGCGGACATGAATAAAGCGGTCGAGGTCTGTGGTGCCAACCTAATAACCAACCCAAGGATGCCCATTAATACAATTTTATTCTATATATGCGGAGTCTAGGGAAAATAAACCGTCCTACCTGTCGTCCGACGACAAGCTGCTAGAACAACGATGTCCAAGCTCGAACCACTCCAAGAAAATCCAAAACTAAATCGGAATCGGATTGGGCTGGAATAACTTGACGTAGATAATTGATTTTCTTTTCAGAAATTGAATAATTAACAAAAAGTTTTCCTCTCACAATACTCCTCACGTAATAAGTTCATATGTACAGTACCAAAGTTGCCTTTGGACAAGATGGTGTAAAGTGGGTTTTATATATACCCAGCACTAAGTGAATCATTTCACAATTGATTTTATTCAATTGAGAAAGTGCCACCAACATTGTATGGTCATGGTGTCCACTCCCTCCACTTCCACGTGGAGGTAGAGGTGGCACCAAGATATTCATTCCCCAATACGTATATATTCGGGTATTGCATAAATTCATGGTAAAATAAATATAATATTTTAAATATACCATAATTCATAGAAAATTATTTCAAACAAAACCTACTATATTATAATAATAAATTTTAACATAACTAAATTTACTATCTCCGTTAAAGTATTATGGTGTATAAAAACCTTATAAAATAAATACATATACAATTATAACGTATCAAAAATATTTTCCATAAACCTTTAAAATATTTTGAAAAGGCAATAATAATATAATTTTTACCAATTTCAACTTTTAAATAAAATATTTTCAAATACACGCGCGATGCTAATAAAATTCTTAAATCTAGACTCGCAATTCACCAACGCACGATTTTGATACTCAAGAACTCTCTCGGGATCCTCCCTTATGTTTTATCACTGTTTCAGAACTGAAATGGCGTTTTAAAACGTGAAGTTGAGGCTTAAATCGAGTTTAACCCGACCCGATTCGCGACCCTGTTCGCAACCCGTTTTCTGCCAGATAGTCCGCGGTAAAACAGTCATAACTTTTTACTCCGGGATCAGTTGGATGTGAGGTTTTGTGCACTGGAAACTAGACTCGTAGACCTTTGATTTGGTATTTCTGGGGACTTCTAACTCTTTATATATTGGGAGAAAAGGCTAAAGACATTTTACCCAAAGTTCAGGAAATTTGTTAAAGATCTTCCGATTACTTTTGCCGACTTGCTTGGCTTCAAAACTTATAATGCGACCAAACAAATAGACCCAACACCGAAATACCAGTCCTGACGAGCCTTAAGTGACTTGGGGCCTCTACAAACAAGCTCTAACGGTTCAAGAAAAACGTATACGTGGAAATAACCGAAAGGGTCATTACAATACCTGGGCTGTTTTAAAATTCTAATTTTGACTCAAAACCCCATAACTCATTTTTGAAGCTCTAGAACTCAATTTTTGGTGATTTCAAAGTGAGAATTTGAGATTTCTTTGACTGGGTAAGTTCTTATGCTACTTTTACACATTGCCCGACTTGTCGCAAGCTAATTTGGAAATGAAAGAAGTAAGTTCCTATAAAAATAGGAAATGCCCTACCTTTGAGTGCGGTTTGAACTATCAGAATGCTGTACGACTAAGTCCATTCAGACTCTCTTTTGTTCAATTATAAAAGAATAAAATTAGTTCATGAAATCACCTTCAAATCTTTTTTTTTCAACTTGGAATTTTGGGATCTTCCTGGTAAAGTTAAGGATTGATAATTTGATGATTTCAAGCTCAATTTAAATCCCGTTTTGATGAAATTTCATATTTGAACTCCTTAAGCGTGGGTAATGTGATTTTCAAAGAAAATTCTAATTTTTTCCTTTGAGTATTGGGATTGAATTTTGGACCTATTTTAGAACCTTAGCAATATGGATATCATTGGATTCATATGTATACATATAACTTGTTTTTGATAAAGTGGCTGCATTCGAAGGCTTTTTGTAATGGGAAGTCTCAAGTTTGATCAAGTAGAGTCTTTTGGTTCTACTTTGAGGTAAGTATTGACTTAACTTTCTTTAGACTTTGCTTGGGTAGGGACTTATTGTGTAAAACACGCTATGGATTGGGTGAATTCATGGATTTGAATACTAATTGAGATGGATCATCATTGTGATGCCCAATTTGGGTCTATTATTATTTTGGGTGACAAGAAACATAGAATTCTAGCTTGGTATTGAGCCTTGTAGCCTGTGTTCATGGATTTGTTATGATTCTGAGACTTTGAACATATATATTGTATTTGACTTTCTTTTACTTTCATAAGTATGCTTATTCATTCATCTCATGGCACATGAAAATAATAGATTTGAAAGAAGTGGATGAAAAAAATAATTATTTAAATCTCGATTCTAGTATAAGTCATTAATACTGATTTTAGTCTCGGTTCGAGTCTAGGCAATACTTACTGAAATCTCAGTTTGAGTCTGGGTAATTGATATTAATTTTTTTTGTCCCAGTTCGAGTCTGGGCAGGATACTTAGAAGTCCTAGTTTGAGTCTGGCTATGACATATGGATCTTGAGAATCTCCAATGGGGCCTACCTTTGTAACAAACCATTGAAGGGGGTGTATATCATAAGCATTAGACATTATATCTCATTTCACATCATCTACTAGATTGTTATTTTGATTGGGTTATACTATGTTATTATTCATATTGAACTGCTAGGAATTTTCTATGTGCAAGGTCATTATAGTATTATTTATTCGTTATAGTAACTACTTAAGCTCAATCAGCCTATGATGCCTACTGAGTAAAAGGGGATCATACTCACTCTTACTTTTCTGCATCCTTCTGATACAAATCCTAGTGCGAGTGGACCTTATGGCTAGAGATCGTGTTGTGCTACTACTTTTGAAATTGTGGTGAGCTCTTGAGTTTGGAGTCTATCCCAGCTTCATCTATCTTATATTTTTGTCTTTTCTACTTTTCGACAGTGTATTACAATTTTGACTTTGGTATGTAGGGGTTGCTCTTGTATTTGTGACAACTGAGTCTTGGGATATTTTAGAGCATACTATCAGATTTTCTTTCTATTATTGTTGATTAGAGTTATTATTAGATATTCATCATGTTATTCCACTATTCGCCTTATTTTAAGTTGCTGCGTATGTTGAGTTAGGCTTACCTGCTATAGTTGGGGTTGGGGTAGGTGCCTTCACTAACCTTAGGATTTTGGGTCGTGAAAATTTGATCAAGACTATTCTTACAAAGACTCATAGTTTGAGGTACTTTATACATCTTGGTGCAACCAACATGTATCGTGATTTGAGACAGCATTACTGGTGGGGTAGAATGAAATGTGATATAGTTGATTTTGTTTCCCAGTGTCCAAATTGCCAGTAGGTAAAGTATGAGCACTAGAGGCTTGGAGGGACACTTTAGAGAATGCCCATTTCTGAATGGAAGTGGGAAAGGATTGCAATGGACTTTCTGGTTGGTTTTCCAAGGACCTTAGGTAAGTTTGATTCTATTTGGGTCATTGTTGACTAGTTGACTAAGTGTTCCCACTTTATTCCAGTTCTGGTGACTTAAAATCTAGAGAAGTTAGCCAAGCTTTATATCTGTGAGATTGTCCGATTGCATAGAGTTTTGGTCTCTATTATATCATATAGAGGCACCTAATTTACTTCTAACTTCTAGAGAATATTGCAGTCTGAGTTGGGTACTAGGTTGGACCTTAGTACATATTTTCACCCACAAAGCAATGGGCAGTCTTATTGGATAATTTAGGTTTTGAAACACATGCTTCAGAAGTGTGTAATAGACTTTGGTGGTCATTGGGACCATTTCTTTCCATTGGCTAAGTTTACATATAACAATACTTATCACTTGAGTATCGATATGGCTCTATTTGAGGCATTGCATGGGAGAAGTTATAGGTCTCTATTGGTTGGTTTTATACATTTGAGGTAAGACCATGGGGTACTCACTTGTTGAGGGAATTATAGAGAAGGGGAAGTTCATTCCAGAGAAACTCTTAGTATCTTTGAGTAGGCAGAAGGAGTATACAGACCAGGGATATGGAGTTCATGGTGTGGGAGCAAGTGTTGCTCAAGGTTTTGCCCATGAAGAATGTGATGAGGTTTGGTAAGCGAGGTAAGCTCAGTTCGAGGTTCATTAGGCCATTCAAAATTCTTAAGCGTATGGAAGAGGTAGCCTATGAATTGGATTTGACTCTAGGTTTGTTGGGAGTTCACCTGGTATTTTATATGTCCATGTTGAAGAAATATCATGGTGATGGAGATTATATAATTCACAGAAATTCAGTCCTTTTTTATGACAATCTATCCTATGAAGAGGAAAATGCGGATATACTTGATAGAGAGATCTGCAAGTTGAGATCAAAAGTCATTACATATATAAAGGTCTAGTGGAATAACCATCCTGTTGAGGAGGCCACTTGGGAGACCGAATCAAACCTGCGTAGCAAGTTTCTCAAGCTTTTCACTGAGTCAGGTACCTTTACCTTATTTTCCTTTCTTGTCCATTTGGAGGAGAATAACTGTTTAATTGGTATCTGATGTAATGACCCTCCCAATCATTATAGGATAGTTATTGCCATAAGTACCCTTTTAAAGTTTTCCTAGTGAGTTGAGCTAATAAAATGTCAAGGTGGGGGTGGTTTAAGGCTAAAAATATGTATCGTGTCTAGTGGTGGTGAATTATGATTCATGGTGTTGTATGTTGGATTGTCGTGTTCTGTTAAGGAGTAACCTAGTAATATTAACCTCTGTAGGAAATTTTGGGACTGCGAATAAATTCGTAGCTTGTGATTATAGTAGTTTCCGCAATGGGATAGTCTTGTGATGTCTTAAGTTTGAAACTTGTATTGTGAAATGGGGCTATTGTGCAGAATTTTTGAGTTACTTTTTCAGGCACTGCTATAGCAGAAGGATTTCCATTTCGATGAGACCGTCGTAGCAGTCGGAGTGCCTCCATAACGACACTGGCCATTTTGCCATAACGAGTCTTATCTCGCCATAGCGGTCTCGCCATAATAATAAAGGGGCCACTACAATGAGTGACAGGGACTCAGAATGCATATTTAAGTCAGTTATTTTGAGTTTTATTTCATAAACTCAAGAACTTTGTTCCAGAGCTCCAGAGAGGTGACTTTCCCAAGGCTAGGGTGAAAATTCTTATTGAGGTAAGTTATTTTATCAATCTCTTTGTCTAATAATCCATTATCACTATAAAATTGCTAGGGAGATTATTATAGAGAGTGTATGGGTTAGAACCCTAGGTTTATGAAAAGGGTGAGAAAGCCTATGGGTAGATGTAATAATAATCTAGAATGCTTCCAGGGTGTAGGTAAACACTTCCTTGCATGAAATTGCTTTTCCTAAGCATGAATGGTAGAATTTGGAAACCTTGAGTTTCATAAAAATGAGACCATTAGCATAAAAACTGCTTGAAAGAGGAAACTCTATGAATGATGATAATTTGAGGCTAGTTTATAGGTAATTAACCCTCTGGGAAAGCTACAGACCTCGAATAAGGGTAGAGTTAGTTAGTTTGAATTTTCAAAGCTTAAACTTAAAATAGTAGATGATTAATTACTCTTAATATTATATGATTCTAGACTTTGAATGTTCTGAGGCATTTAGAAAAGGCAAGGCTCTTGCAAAGTAGCATGTTGATTCAGATTCTTTGATTGAGGTAGGTTATGATTTCTATGTAAAGTTAGACTTAATATAGTCTCTTGTATATATTATTGAATTGAAAAGTATGTTGGTTGGTCTTCAGACATAATTTGTGATTACATATGTGTTTGGCTTGACAATGCTTGCATAACTAAGCTTATACTTTTTTGAAGCCTGTCCTTAAATGACTTATATTTATGAAGTACACTTATTATATTTTGTGTACTTGATGATAATATCCTGAAATATAGTTGAGAATGAAAATATACTGAGATATGGTGAGAGAATGAGGAATTTACATACTATTGTATTGTTGAGTGGCTCGAGTCCGATGTGAGCTTACAGATGAGTGAATATATTATGGAGCAGGTACCATATCGGTATGTGTTTCTTTCAAGCGCACATGCAAGTGTACATGGTTGTACAAGTAGTAAAGTAGCTCTTGCGAGCCGAATATTGATCGTACATAGACTTGGTGTTTAGCTAATAATTCAACTTAATTATTATGATTAAAGTTAAACAAGTCTGATTCGTAACCAAAGAGAAGTTTGAGCTTTTCTTTTGTAAAATAAATACTAAAAATAACAACAATATGAAATTTGGTTTACAAACAATATATGGAGAGATCCAGGGTTGAGGGACTTACTTCACATTCATGCATAACTATGGTTTCTAGCCAGTGTTGGTGTTTATCGTGATTGTTGATCTACGGGGTTGATATTACAACTTGGTAATGGTCATCCTCTAAGTCATCTACCAAAATTAATCTCACAACTACATAGTTGAGCGGGGATATGAGTCTTTAATTTGGATTCATTAAATTATCTTCCCATATTATTAATCAAGTGGGGCGTTTAGGTATATCGATATCCTAATTGCAAATCATCCTTTACAATTTCTATCTAACAATAGAAGACATGATCCACACCCCTTACATTCTTTATTCCATCCCTCAACTCCTATGGTCAATTCAATTTGAGACTTAGGTTTATTCTAAAGTTCATGACGCTTTAGAACAGTAAAACAAGAATGCAAAAACAATCACATGATATGATAAACATATAAACCAACTATAAAACCATAATTTAGCAATCATAATATAGCCTCAACCTTAGAATGAAGGTGTTTAGACACTCATAGTTGTAATGACCTTTTTGGTCATTTTCACCTTTACGCCTTCCTTGTACTGTTAGAGCCAGCTGCCCCAATTCATTTATGGCTTGTTGGGACTGGTGGTTTGCTGCCCTGACCGTTCATTTGGTCGTTATGGCCATTTTTCTGTTTTAGAGCTTAAACTTAGGAATTCATTGACTTTGGTCAACATTCTTGGTAAACGTTCTCAAAATCAAATTTTGACAGTTTTGTTAGCTCCAGAGCATGATTTTTGTCTAGATGGACCCTTGGTCGAGGTCTGGGAGCTTTCGATTTAGTTTCGTCTTGGTTTTTATGTTTCTAGCCAAGTTGAACTTGAAAATTTGACTTTGGTCAACATTCAGAGAAGATGACCTTGGATGGAAATTCTGACGGTGCTTTTAGCTCTGGAATGCTGACTTTGGGCTAGAGGGACCTATGTTTCGGGATTCGAGGCTTCTAGACTCGTTTTAGGCCATGTGGTTCCATTTTGGAAAGTTTGGCCTAAGTTGGTTCTTGGGCCTGGGACCCACTTTTTGTTCTATCGACCTCCATTGGGATTTTCAATATTATGTTGAGTCTGATTGTCATTTCTAGTCAAATAGCTCAGCTCGTTTGAGTTCGCGAGACCCCGAATGTGTTCCTGAGTATCCGTCTGAGAAAAATCTTTGTGTGACTTTATTGTTGGCAGTTGTTGCTATCATGGCAATAACTTGGCCTTTGCCTACGTAGGGCATGGCCGCCTACACATATGGCATATGCCAGCCGCCCTTCTATTGTCCTTCGCCTAGGCGCTGCCTTGGCCGCATCCGCAGGTCCACGTGTGTGGTGGCCTGGCCGCGTTCGCGCTAGGCAGGTGCCTGGCTGGCCAGTGCCTAGTCTTCGTGTGCGTGATGCCCGCCCTTATATGCGTGGTCGCATAGGCAGCAGCTTGGCCACGTTTGCATAGGCATGGGCTGGTAGCTTTAAGTTGTCTTCTCTCCTCTTTTAATTCTATTTAAAACCCAACCTCGAATTATCCATAAAACCAGCTACAAAATGCCCTTTTCTTCACACTTTGCTAATCAAATCTTGGATGGGAAATCCTCATTGCTTCGTGATCAATTCCCGTCATTTAATCCGTTAAGTTTCTTATTCCCTAAAGTTGATTTTCCTTTATTGTTGCAAAACCTCCATTGTTGTTTAATTCTTAAAGCTTGGGAATCCTTTGTTGAAGCTGCCCTCTTGTGATTGCATGTTCGGGGGTTCGTTAAATTCACTTCCTTGGCATATTTTCTCTCGTTGTGGTAAGTTGTTCTAACTCAATTTTTGGATTTCATTTTTAAATTCCATCCTTTAACTCCTACTTGAGCGGGCTTTTTTGTGCCTTTCCCTCGGCTAAAATTTGCTCAATTTTGGAGCATGCCTCTTTAGTATTATTGTGGTCATCGTGCTTCTTTCCATTTTTTATTTCAAGTTGTGGGCCCCGCAGGCCCACATTTGACCCAAATTTCAACCCGGCTATAATTATAGTAATATGGGTATCATTAGTCTCATTTTAACATGTAGCTTATGTTCGTGATAGTTTGATTTCTGTTCGGAGCTTCTCAGAGCGGTTCGGGCTTGGACATCGTCGTTCCAGTAACTTATCGTAGGACGACATGTAGGTTACGGTTTAACTCCTTTAGACTTTACATATATAGGATAAAATTATACTAATTGGCATCCTTGGATTGGGTTTATTAGCTTGGTACCACAGACCTTGACCGCTTCTTCATGTCCGACTCATTTGTTTCCTCCGATGTTTGTATTATTTGTTATAGATGACGTTATTACCCTTGTGGTCTTGTGTGACCTTGTATTGAATCTGGACTATAGATAGTGGGTTACATGGGAATGTCCGTGAGTCTCAGACATCGATATTGTGATTTTAGGCTGGTTATCTGTGCTATAGATCGAATGGAGCCTGTGAAAAGCCGATAGATTGATTGTGAGCCGATGTGTTATTGTTTGTGATTGAGCATGTCATTTTCATGCATGTAAGGTATTTCTACATGATTTAACTAAAATTTTGGCTTTGGGACTACCTTACATGGTTTTCTAAATGTTGCATGGCCTCAGGGGCCGCTTTCGGTAAAAATGGTTACGAAATGGTTTGGTACTATTTTAATGGATCTTGTTTGGGTAAGAAACATTAGAAGAGAAATTTCAATAGTTTTCCTACTTATACTAGACTCGGTTGAACCAAGGTGCTAGATTTGTTTTGTTATTGATGAGAAATGATACTAGACTCGGTAAAGCTGAGCACCAGACTTGATTTACCACTATTTTAGATCCAGATACGTCCGAGCACCCTTGAATGAGGTTCCTGAGACTTATTTCACTGATTTAGACCTGAATAGGATTCAGACATGCATTATCGAGATTTAGTTACTAGTTTCGAGGATTGAGATTTAGTATATGATCTACGAGTAGTCCTCCATGGACCCTGTCATTCCGGACCAAGTGCTACAGGCTGAGAGTGACTAAAGGGGGGTGTACGGTGGAGTAGAGGTACTCAGGGGAACCCTTCCATGGATCCTGCCTCAATTGGACCTTTAGGGTACCGGAGGGGGTAACATACGATACTACTATCACACTTAGTTCAGCATATCATATCATATTATCCATTTTTGTGAGATTCCACCTTTGTTTGCTGTTTGCTGAGTGTACGCTTCGATAATATGGGATGCCGGAGGGTTTGTCTTCACTTTCTTATGTTCCTTGGTGTAAGGGGGCCTGTGGGACTATAGGTAGACTTATTGTTACTCTATCGCGATAGTGATTCCTGTTATGGTTGCATATGAGATTGGATATTGATAATGTTGTCCTTGGGATACCGGTTCATAGTTTCTTGACTTAAGATTAGCATGCTTAGTTTGGTTATTAAATCTTGTTTTCAAGCATGACTATCTTTATTCTTCTTATTCCTTCTCTTTTAACCCAAGGTTACTGGTATACTGCCTATTTCTAAATCTCTCTTTATATATATTGTTATTGCAAGGATCCCAGGTGTGTTATTTCCTTCTTTCACCTGTGTATGTGATGTATATATATCTAGTAGCTAGCCATGTTTTTTTTTTCTTGTATTCTTTCCGTTCTAGCTTCTGTGCATACTCATTGCCTTCTGTGACTATTTGCTTCTACTCTGCTTATTACTTCTCTTTTATCTTATATATGCCAAGTCGGCCTGTGATACCTACGTACCCGTTTCTTAGAAATTGGTGCTGATACTACACTTCTGCATCTTCTGGTGTAGATCCTAGTGTAGGCCATTGCCATTAGCTCGTGGAGACTCGTGCGAGGAGTTTTTGGACCATTCCAGACTAAGGGTGAGCTCTTGGAAATCGTAGCTTAGATTTTAGTTTATCTTTTGTATCACATACTCTATTATTATTTCGAGACATCTGTATTTATTATTTTGGATCTTTTGTACTCCGTTGATGATGTCCCTACTCTATACTATGATACCAGGTCTTTTAGGATGGTTTAGCTTTCGCATATATGTTATATTTATTCCTGTTGTTCACTTTCTTTACTTATCGCCCTTGCTTCCGCATTTTCTTACTATTCTTTTGCTTACTTGCTAGATAGTAGCCCATTACTAACCATTCTAGGCTACAGAGATCGGTTCGGCTACTTGGGGGGTTGTAGGTGCCATCATGACCGATAAATTGGGTTGTGACGGCTTGGTATCAGAGCCTAGGTTCACCGGTGTCATCAATATAAGATCCAATGTCTAATAGAGTCATGCGGACGGAGACTTCTGTACTCAATCTTCGGGAGGCTACAGTGACATCTTAGGAAACATGGACTTTTCTTGCTTCTATCTCGTGTGTAGTATCGTTGAAAGTTTCTTTGAATCTCACTTGTTTTGGTTCACTCTTCCGCAGATGGTTCGTACGAGATCATCAACTTCTAGCAGAGAAGAGCCTTCGACCCTTTTACCTCTGACTCCAGCTAGGGGCCAGGGTGGTCACAAGGGTAGAGGTAGAGGTCGTGCCCGAGCAGTGGCAAGTGCTAGAGTTGCTAGAGTTGAGATAGAGCCTGAGCATGCTTATGAGGAAGATTTTATTCCTGAGCAACAGCATGTGGACCCGGGGATAGCCCAGGTTCCACCATCACTAGTGCCAGCTTCAACACCAGTTTCTGTGCCAGCTTTTCTGTCATCCCCAACTCAATCTTCAGATATATGGGGTTTACTTCTACATCTTCTGAGGTAGCACAAACATCCACTCAGGGGGGAGCCCTGGGTGTTCAGAGTTCAGAAACGTAACCTACTATTGCTACTCCATGTTCTGAGGTCATTCTAGTTCAACCTGTTGCACAATCTCTTTCCCCTAGCCCAATTATGACAGAGATGGAGTAGAAGGCATTGGGCAGATTTATGAGATTAGCACTGCCACAATTTTCTGGTGCACCGGGTCAAGATCTACATGACTTCATTACCACTTGTGAGGATATATTATATCACTTGAGTTTGTTGGAGACTCACGGGGTCATATATACTACTTAGCAGTTGGAGGGTCTAGCAAAGTTATGGTGGAGGGCACATGTTGCTTACAGACCCTCTTCATCACCTCTGTTGCCTTGGTTCGAGTTCTATGAGGCCTTTATGGCCAAGTTCTTGCCTTAAGGTGATCGCGAGCATCGTAGCGAGGAGTTCACTAGGCTTTCACAGGGATCCATGTAAATATATGAGTATGAAACTCTCTTCCACCAGCTTGCTCTATTTAGAGCTATGATCATTCCTACTGAGACAAATAGGATTCACAGATTTGTTTGGGGATTGCGGACAGAGCTTAGATAGGTAGATGAGATATTACTTGCTAGTGGTTGATCATTTTAGGCTATCGTAGACTATGTACGTACTGTGGAGGACTTGCACCATCATTATCCGAGGGGCAAAGATAAGAGGCCTCATCATCAGGGTAGATATAGTGGTTCTTGTCATGGTGGTAAAGGTTCAGGATAGTAGGACTGGGGTCATAAGCCACATCACCACCAGGGTCAGTCCAGTCCACCAGTTCAGGCATTACTTCAGACTTCGGGTAGTTCGCAGTTTTAGTTGGGTCAGTCTTCGAAGGGTGCAGCTTCTGGGGCATCAAGCAGTGGTGGCCATATAGGTTATGGTGGTTCATCTTTAAAGTTCAGGCCGTCAGGGCCTTACTATGATTGTGGTGTTGTTGGCCATTATTCTAGAGATTTCCACCAGCAGGGTATTGTTCAGTCAGTCGCTCAGCCGGTTGAGACTTTGTGAGAAGTTCAGCCACCAGATAGAGGAGGTGGTTCCCTACATGGCAGAGCAGGCGGTAGGGATGGTGATCAGGCTTGTAAAGGTCGTCATAAGTGCTATGCGATCGCTGGGAGATAGGAGGCAGAGGCCTCAGATGTTGTGATTATAGATATGATTTCTGTGTGCCATTAGTCAACTATGGCTTTATATGATCCTTGATCTACTTGTTCGTATGTATCTGCCTACTTTGTGCCTTGTTTGTGGTTGACTAGTGAGCCGTTATTTGTACCTGTATCTGTTTTGACCCCAGTAGTAGATTCTTTAGTAGTGGATCAGATTGTGAGATCATGTATGATTTTTATTGGTGATTTAAAGACTTAGGGTGATTTGATGATCCTTGATATGTTAGATTTTGATGTGATACTGGGAATGGACTGGTTATCCCCTCACCATGCAGTTTTGGATTGTTATGCCAAGACCATTACCATAGCCGTACCCGGTGTATCCCTAGTTGTGTGGTAGGGTTCTATTAGCCACGCACTATCTGGGATTATCTCTTGTCTTTGAGCTAGAAAATTGATTTCTCGCGGGTGTTTAGCTTATCTAGCATATGTTCGAGATGCTAGTTCTGACCCTTCTTCTCTTGAGTCTATTCATGTGGTCAGAAACTTCCTAGATGTGTTCCCTACCGACCTACTAGGACTTCCACCCGAGAGAGATATTGATTTTGCTATCGAGTTAGAGTCGGGCACTAGGCCCATTACCATTTCTCCTTACCGTATGGCTTCAGCTGAGTTGAGAGAGCTTAAAGAGAAGTTCCAAGACTTGTTAGGTAAGGGGTTCATTAGGCCGAGTGTATCACCTTGGAGTGCTCCTGTTCTATTTGTGAAGAAGAAAGATGGGTCGATGCAGATGTGTATTGATTATCAACAGCTGAATAAGGTGACTGTGTAGAATAGGTATTTGATGTCGTGTATTGATGATTTATTTGATCAGCTTCAGGGTTTGGTCATGTTTTTGAAGATTGATTTAAGGTCCGGCTACCACCAGTTGAGGATTAGGGCGGAGGACATACCTAAGATATCATTCAGGACATATTATGACTAGAATGAGTTCTTGGTGATGTCTTTTGGGTTGACTAATGCCCCCGCAGCCTTCATGGACATGATGCATAGGGTGCTTAGCCCATATCTGGACTCTTTTGTGATAGTTTTCATAGATAACATCTTGATATACTCGCGGAGTAGGGATGAGCATAAGCATCATTTTAGGACTGTACTTTAGACTTTGAGAGATCATCCGCTTTATGCCAAGTTCTCAAAGTGCGAGTTTTGGCTTGAGTCAATTGCATTCCTAGGACACGTGGTGTCTAAGGAAAGGATTAGAGTTGACCCGGGTAAGATTTCAGTTGTCCATGATTGGCCGAAACCTACTACTCCTATCGAGGTTCACAACTTTGTTGGGTTAGCAAGGTACTACATACGGTTTGTTGAGGGATTTTCTTCCATAGAAGCACCCTTCACTATGCTTACTAGGAAGGATGGCCCATTTCAGTGGTCAGATCAATGTGAGGATATATTTCAGAGGCTTAATGCCTTGTTGACTTCAGCTCCTGTGTTTACTTTGCCAGTTGAGGGTCAGAGTTTCTTGGTATATTGTGATGCCTAAGGGGTCGGGCTTCATTGTGTGTTGATGCAGCAGGATCGAGTGATAGCATATGCGTAGAGGCAGCTGAAGGTTCACTAGTGAAACTACCCCACTCATGACTTGGAGTTCGTGACAATAGTCTTTGCGCTCAAGATTAGGAGGCAGTACTTTTACAAAGTTCATTGTGAGATATTCATCGACCATCGTAATCTTCAGTATGTTACAAGTTAGCGAGAGATGAACTCGAGGCACTGGAGATAGATTGAGCTACTGAAGGACTATGACTTCACCATTTTTTTTTACCAGGCAAGGAAAACATGGTAGCAGATGCCTTGAGTCGGAAGACGGTGAGTATGGGTAGCCTAGCTTCACTTTCAATTTCAAAGCGACCGTTGGCCTTGGACATTTAGTCCTTGGCTAACCGTTTGGTTAGGCTAGAATTATCGGATCCTTGTAGAGTTCCTACTAGTATTGATATCATTCTACTCTAGTTGATCAGATCCAGAGCTGATAGTTTGAGGATCAAGGGTTGTGTGACCTCCGTGATCAGGTAGTTTGGGGTGTGTCCAGCCAGGATACTTTGGGTTCTGATGGTATTCTGAGGTTTGACACTCGTCTTTGTGTTTTGAGAGTTGGGGATTTTATTCAGTTGATACTCTGTGAGGCACATTGTTCCAGATACTCCATTCATCCTGGCGCAACGAAGATGTATATAGATTTGAGATATCTTAACTGGTGGAGTGGTATGAAGCGAGACATAGCAGAGTTTGTATCGCGGTGCTAGAAATGTCAGCAGGTTAAGTTAAAACATATGAGACTTGATGGTTTAATGCAGTGTCTTCTTATTCCTGAGTTGAAGTGGGAAGGGATTACTATGGACTTCGTAGTTTATTTGCCTCATACTTCCCGAGGGTTTGATTCCATCTAGGTGATTTTTGATAGGCTGACTAAGTCAACACACTTTTTTACGATTCAGACTTTCTACGGTGCAGAGAGGTTAGCTCAAATTTACCTTTATGAGATTGTTCGGTTGCACGGGGTCCCAACTTCTATCATTTTAGACTGTGGCACTCCGTTCACATCTTAGTTCTGGAGAACTATTCAGTGAGATTTGGGTACAGAGGTTCAGCTTAGTACTGCATTCCACCCTCAGACAGATGGCCAGTCCGAGAGGACTATTCAGGTCATGGAGGATATGCTTGGAGCCTGTGTTCTTGACTTTGGAGGTTCTTGGTATCAGTTTGTACCATTGGCCGAGTTTTCTTATAATAATAGTTTCTATTTGAGCATTAGCATGGCATCTTTTGAGGCATTGTATGGTAGGCGTTGTAGATCGCCGGTTGCTTGGTTTGATGGTTTTGAGTCTAGGCCCCAGAGTACAGATTTGCTTCGAGATTCCTTAGACTGAGTCTGAGTGATTCAGGATAGGCTTTGAGCAGCTCAGAGTAGGCAGAAGAGCTACGCTAATCGTAGACTTCGTGCCTTGGAGTTCAGTGCTGGTGATTTGGTTTTTCTCCATGTATCATCCATGAAAGGCGTGATGATATTTGGTTGGCGGGCTAATCTTAGCCCCAGGTATATTGGGCCGTTTGAGATTCTACAAAGGGTTGGTGGTGTTTCCTATCAGTTAGCCTTGCCTCTGATGTTTTCAGCTGTGCATCAAGTTTTCTATATGTCGATGCTGCACCAATATATTCCAGATGAGTCTCATGTGTTGCATTGGGATTTGATCTAGTTGGATGAGAGTTTGTCCTTTGTTGAGGAGCCGATAGCTATCTTGGCCAGAGATGTCAAGCGATTGAGATCTAGGGAGATTCTGGATGTGAAATTTCAGTGGAGTCACCGTCCAGTTGAGGAGGCTACCTGGGAGACCGAGAGAGATATGTAAGCTCAGTATCTACAGCTGTTTGAGCCTTCAGGTACTCTTTCTTCTTAATATTCGAGGGCGAAAGTCTTTTTTAGTAGTGGATGATGTAATGACCCTTCCGGTCATTTTTGCATTTATGCCTTCCTTGTACTATTAGATCCTTCCTGTAGTGACACAAAGTCATTTATGGCTTTCTAGGACCGGTGGTTCGGTGACCTGGACGTTCATTTGGTCGGTATGGTCCTTTCCGTTTTTTAGAGCTTAAACTTAGGAATTTGTTGACTTCAGTTAACATTCTTGGTAAATGTTCTCAGAATCGAATTCTGACAGTTCTGTTAGCTTTGGAGCGTGGATTTTGGTCTAGATTGACCCTTGATCGGGGTCTAGGAGCTTTTGGTTTAGTTTCGTCTTGGTTTTTGTGTTTCTAACCAAGTTGAACTTGAAAGTTTGACTTTTGTCAACATTCAGAGAAGACAACCTCAGATGGAAATTCTGACAACGCTATTAGCTCCAGAATGTCGACTTTGGGCTATAAGGACCTTTGGTTTGGTTCTCAAGGCTTCCAGACTCATTTTAGGCCATGGGGTTTCATTTTGGAAAGTTTGGCCTAAGTTGGTTCTTGGGCGTGGGGCCCACTTTTGGGATTTTTGTCAATTCTATTGAGTCCGAAATGCCATTTCTAGTTGAATAGCTCAACTCGTTTGTATTTGCGCGACCCCGGATGTGTTCCTGAGGGTCCATCAGAGAAACAACTTGGCCTTCGGCTGTGCAGGGCATGGCCACCTACGCACAGGGCATATACCAGCCGACCCTCTGTTGGCCTTCTCCTAGGCGCTGCCTTGGCCACGTCCGCAACCCCGCGTGTGCGGTGGCCTGGCCGCATACGCGCTAGACAGGCGCCTGGCTTGCCAGCGCCTGGCCTTTGCATGCGCAATGCCTGCCTGCATACGCATGGCCGCGTAGGGAGCGTCCTGGCCGCGTCCGTATGGGCATGGGATGTCATCTTTAAGTTGTCTTCTCTCCTCTTTTCATTTCATTTAAAACCAAACTCTGAATTCTGCATAAAACCAGCTCCAAAACTTCCTTTTCTTCACCCTTTGCTCATCAACTCTTGGAGGGGAAATCCTCATTTCTTCTTGATCAATTCCCATAATTAAATCCGATAAGTTTCTTCTTCCGCAAAGTTGATTTTCCTTTATTGTTGAAAAACCTCCATTGTTGTTTAATTCTTAAAGCTTGGGAATCCTTTGTAGAAGCTGCCCTATTGTGATTGCATGTTCGGGGGTTCATTAAATTCACTTCCTTGGCATATTTTCTCTCGTTGTGGTAAGTTTATCTTACTCAATTTCCGGATTTCATTCTTAACATTCCATCCTTTAACTCCTAATTGAGCGGGCTGTTTTGTGCCTTCCCATTGGCCAAAATTTGCTCAATTTTGGAGCATGCCTCTTTAGTATTATTGTGGTCCTCGTCCTTCTATCCATTTCTGATTTCAGGATGTGGGCCCCACAGGCCCGTTTTTGACCCAAATTTCAATCCGGCTATAATTATAGTAAAATGGGTATTGTTAGTCTCGTTTTAACATGTAACTTATGTTCTTGGTAGTTTGATTTCTATTCGAAGCTTCTCGGAGCGGTTCTGGCTTAGACATAATTGTTCCAGCAGCTTATCGTCGGACGACAGGTAGGTTACGGTTTAACTTCTCTAGACTTTGCATATATAGGATAAAATTGTACTAATTGGCATCCTTGGGTTGGGTTTAATAGCTTGGTACCACATACCTTGACCGATTCTTCATGTCTGATTCATTTTTTTTCTCTGATGTTTGTAGTATTTTTTATAGAGGATGTTATTACCCTTGTGGTCCTGTGTGACCTTGTATTGACTCTGGACTATATATGGTGGGTTACATGGGAATGTTCGTGTGTCCCAGACATTGATATCGCGAATTTAGGTTGGTTATTTGCATTGTAGAGTGATAGGAGCCAGTACAGGGTTGATAGGTTGATTGTGAGCCAATGGGCTATTATTTGTGATTGAGCATGTCATTTTCATGCATATAAGGGATTTCTACATGTCTTTACTACGATTTAGGCTTCAGGCCTACCTTACATGGTTTTCTAAATCTTGCATGGCTTCGGGGGGCCCATTTTTGGTAAAAATAATTATGAAATGGTTTGGTACTGTTTTAATGGATCTTCTTGGGGTAAGAAAAGTTAAAAGAGAAATTTATCACAGTTTTCCTACTTATACTACACTTGATTGAGCTGAGGTGCTAGACTTGTTTTGTTATTGATGAGAAATGATATTAGACTTCGTAAAGCTGAGCACCGGACTTGATTTACCACTGTTTTAGACCCGGATATTCCCCGACACCCTTGAAGGAGATTTCTGAGACTTATTTCACTAATTTAGATCTGGATAGGATCCACACATGCATTATCGAGATTTGGTTACTAGTTTGGATCCGGTGACACCCCTGGCTGTTATGTCGAGGATTGAGATTTAGTATGTGGTCTACTGATATGCCCAAATTACAACTCCAATTACGAAGCGTAAGCGGTCGTCATCAAATATAGAACCCAACAGAGGTTGGGGTCGATCCCACGGGGAATAAGGTGCAAATTAAGTCATTAGTGAATTAGATGACTAGTAATCAATAGTTTCCGGTAAATAGGGGGGTTTGTGTGAACAATATTTGATCAAAACAAATAATAATGTATGATGAATAATCAATATGAGAGTGAACTAGGGAAGTGTTCACCATTGCGTCGTAACAATGTCGACTCAAAGCTTAACCGGGTTCTTTCTATATGCATGTCACGATGTGATTGAATTATTGGTATCATCTAAACGTTTCTCAACCAAATAGACGAATTTCCTTTTCAAGTATCTCAAACTTGAAAAGGTGAGCTTTTAGATATCAATCCTAAACATCAAGTAGATTAATCTAGTTACAACATTAATCATAAGACGAGAAGTGGTGGTCTCGAATCCTCGTAGTTAATCAAATTTCCCGGTTTTAATCTCTTTAGTCAAACAAATTAAACCTAGGCATGTTCTAATGTTTGCAACCACTAGAAAACATGTTTAAACATGTTTGCAACCTAGGCATGTTCTAATGTTTACTCAACCCTTGAAGGCATGTTTTCTAGTGGTTGCAAACATTAGAATATGCCTAGGTTTAATTTGCTTGAGTAAAGAGATTAAAACCGGGAAATTTGATTAACTACGAGGATTCGAGACCACCACTTCTCGTCTTATGATTAATAATGTAACTAGATTAATCTACTTGATGTTTAGGATTGAAATCTAAAAGCTCACCTTTTCAAGTTCGAGAGAATTGAAAAGGAAATTCGTCTATTTTGTTGAGAAACGTTTAGATGATACCATTAATTCAATCACATCGTGACATGCATATAGAAAGAACCCGGTTAAGCTTTGAGTCGACATTGTTACGACGCCATGGTGAACACTTCCCTAGTTCACTCTCATATTGATTATTCATCGTACATTATTATTTGTTTTGATCAAATATTGTTCACACAAACCCCCCTATTTACCGGAAACTATTGATTACTAGTCATCTAAATCACTAACGACTTAATTTGCACCTTATTTCCTGTGGGATCGACCCCAACCTCTGTTGGGTTCTATATTTGACGATGACCGCTTATGCTTCATAATTGGAGTTGTAATTTAGGCCTATCAAATTTAAAAAAAAAAAAAAGAAAAAAAAAAGAAAAAAAAAAACATCAAACTTGACCAATTCATTGTTTAATCTGAATGTCAGTTCATTTCTTTCCATGTCGACCAACACTCTTGCAGTGGCTCACAATGGTCATCCTAAGATTATGGAAACTTCAAAGTCCACTTCGCAATCTAAGATCACAAAGTCGGACGGGAATATAAACTTACCAACCTTGACCAGCATATCAGACAATATTCCCACTGTACTGAACGGTCAGCCATTAGCACCCTCATGATAGTTGGTTTGGGCGCTCCCAAACCCAATTGTTTGTATACTGCTAGCGGCATCAAGTTGATGCTAGCACCAAGATCACATAAGGCTTTTTCAAAGTTGAATTTCCCAATAGTACAGGGAACAGTAAAAGCACCTGGATCTTCCTTCTTTTCCACTAACGATCTTGAAGAAATAGCACTGCAGTGGTGGAGGTTATCTTCTGGTTCAAAGCTCACTGACCTCTTCTTGGTAATCAAGTCCTTCATGAACTTGGCATATCCGGGCATTTGTTCAAGAGAGTCCACCAGAGGGATGTTTACTGATATCTGCTTTAGCATGGTCATGAAGTTCAGGAACTTGCTATCGTCCACTTTCTTCTTCAAGCGTTGTGGGAAAGGAGGTGGTGGCCGAGGCATCATAGTTGGAAGCTTTTCAACTTCCTTGCTTTTATCCGTGCACCTTTGAGTAGCATCCTCTACCACCTTGTCATCCGCAACATCCTCTTTCTGAGTCTGAATTACCGGATGTGATTCTGATAATGTTTTACCGCTTCTCATAGTGATCGCCATACAGCTTCCGTCCTTCCTCGGGTTTGGAATGGTTTCACTCCGCAAGGTACTTATCTTCCTTTGATTTAGAGATGACGAGATTTGACCCACTTGCTATTCCAATTGCTTGATCGAGGTGGAATGTGAATCCACTACCTGACTCATTGTTGATAATTCCGTCCTCATCTCCTTTACCGCGGAGTCGGTAGATTCCACCTTCAGCAGCATCTTAGCCATCATGTTCTCTAGTTTGGACATCCCTGTCTCGGTGTTAGCTCTTTCCCGATTACCAGGTGGTACATAAAACCCACCTCCATCAGTTTTATTCTTCCAGTTCCCCTGCTCGCGGTCTCTGTAGCCAGCTTTTTCATAGTAGTTGTCTCTCTGATAGTTCCGACCTTGGTTTCCCTGACCATTGGCCTGGAAACCACCCAAATAATTTGCCTCCTCATCAGGTTCAAACTCTGCTGCTCTACCTTGGGAACCCACAGCTTTCACTTTCTCAATACCTCCTGACAACAAATGCTTTGTCAGTAGGTCCATTTGCATCTTCAGATGGGCCATATCTTGGTCCCCCTCTTCCTCCTTCCTGCGCTGCTCTGCTGACATACCAACTGCATAAGTGCTAGCTGCTACCTCTGTATCATGTGTATGCCAGGCCCTGTTGGTTTTGGTGAGCCTGTCCAAAATAGCTGTGGCATCGGCAAAAGTGAGACCCATAAACACTCCACCTGCTGCATTATCCAGTGTCGGCTTGGTAGCCGACTTTAGTGCCCTGTAAAACGTCTGCATCAGGAAATTGTCGGTCAACTGATGGTTAGGGCATTGTGTCAGCTTCTTCTTGAACCGCAACCACGTCTCATGTAACGCCTCATGAGGTTGTTGTATGAAGTTGCTGCTAATTTCATCCCTCAACTGTATCATCCTAGAGGGAGGAAAGAACCTTTCTAGGAAAGCTTCTTTCAAGTCTCCCCAGGTTGTGATAGAGTCGGGGGTTAGCTCTGTCAACCATAACGCTGCCTCATCAGACAGAAACAACGGAAACAACCTGAGCCTGATCGCTGTCTGACTTACTCCAGGCAATTCGAACGACTTGCAGATACCCACAAAATTCATCAGGTGCCAGTTTGGATCGTCACCAGCAACACCACGGAACACTCCTCTCAGATTCAACAGCTGAATCATTATGCTAGTAATGTTGAACTTGGCCCCGGGTGCTAGCGGAGGAAACGCAATAGCGCCCGTGGCACCAACTCCATCTAAGTCGACCTCCTCATCATTCAACTCAATGTCGACCTCAAGACCACCAGCATTCAAACATTGTTGGGCTTGCTGAGCTGCAGCGAGTCTCGCTGCCTCTTGTTATTTTTCATTCATGTTTTGCCTTATCGTTCTTGCAAGCTCGGGATCGTAGGGTAATATTGGTTCACCCGAGCGTTGGGTACTTGGCATGCACCACTATGTACCCTGTAACAACAAATACAACAAATAAAAGTAAAAGCAGAAAATATGACTAAGAGTCAAATAAACACACCGGAACTAATAAACAACCGTATTCCCCGGCAACGGCGCCAAAATTTGATACGCCTAAATTACAACTCCAATTACGAAGCGTAAGCGGTCGTCGTCAAATATAGAACCCAACAGAGGTTGGGGTCGATCCCACAGGGAATAAGGTGCAAATTAAGTCGTTAGTGAATTAGATGACTAGTAATCAATAGTTTCCGGTAAATAGGGGGGTTTGTGTGAACAATATTTGATCAAAACAAATAATAATGTACCATGAATAATCAATATGAGAGTGAACTAGGAAAGTGTTCACCATGGCGTCGTAACAATGTCGACTCAAAGCTTAACCGGGTTCTTTCTCTATGCATGTCACGATGTGATTGAATTAATGGTATCATCTAAACGTTTCTCAACCAAATAGACGAATTTCCTTTTCAATTCTCTCGAACTTGAAAAGGTGAGCTTGCTTATTTCAATCCTAAAACATCAAGTAGATTAATCTAGTTACAGCATTAATCATAAGACGAGAGTTGGTAGTCTCGAATCCTCGTAGTTAATCAAATTTCCCGGTTTTAATCTCTTTACTCAAGCAAATTAAACCTAGGCATGTTCTAATGTTTGCAACCACTAGAAAACGTTAATAATGAATGATTAACAACATGACAACATAAATATTAAACCCGACGCTACCCGGAATCTATATTGCTACTTTTGCCATGGCTCCCACAACCCTAGTTGTGGGAAGTTAGTTACTCATGCTATTAGGAGAAGAGAAGAAAATCATATTCATAATAAAGAGAAAATATTCTTACAATATAATGAACACATGCTTCAATTATCCAAGAACAAGAAACCAAGATCCCAAGAACAAGATGATGAAGAAGAAAAACGTGAATGTGTTGTGTTTTCCTCTCAAATTCTTGCTCAAAAATCTCCTAAAACTATTGGGTAATCAATCAATAAAATAAACCTAACATAGGGCATTTATAGTAGTCCAGGAAATAAAGTCCAAAAATAAAACGTTCGGATTCCGCGTCGCGTTGACGGCCCACCCTGACGGACCGTCACAGGCGTGACTGGCTGTCACGGTGGCCGTCACCACTACGCAGTGGTGCTGCCTCACTTGACGGTCGTCTTGACGGTCCGTCACCTTGGTGACTGTCCGTCACGGTGGCCGTCACTCTTATCCAGAGGGTCTTTTTGCTCGTATTTCCTTCCGTTTCTATGTTTGTCTCTTTTTCCTGCAAACATAACATAAAACATCAAAAACGACGACGATTGCTTGAGAACTTACGGTTATTCTTAGTTTAAAGGAGTCAAATATGCCGTAGAATGGCGGCACATCATCCACGAGTAGACCTCCATGGACCCTGCATTTCAGACCAAGTGCTACTGGCCGAGGGTGATCAGAAGGGGGTGTACGATGGAGTAGAGGTACTCAGGGGAATCCCTTCGATGGATCCTTCCTCCATTCGACCTTTGGGGTACCGAAGGGGGTAACATACGACACTACTATCACACTTAGTTCAACATATTTATCATATCATCCATTTTTGTGAGATTCCACCCTTTTTGTTGTTTTCTGAGTCTACGCTCTGGTAGTACGGGTTTCCAGAGGGTTTGTCTTCACTTGCTTGTGTTCCTCGGGTGTATGGGCGCCCATGGAATTGTAGGTAGACATTTTGTTACTCTATTGCGATAGTGATTCCTGTTATGGTTGCATATGAGATTGGATACTGATAAAGTTTTCCTTGGGCTACCGGTTGATGGTTTCTTGACTTGAGATTAGTATGCTTAGTTTGGTTATTAAATCTTCTTTTCGAGCATGACTATCTTTATTCTTCTTATTCCTTCTCTTTTCACCTGAGGTTACCGGTACACCACCTATTTCTAAATCTCTCCTTATATATATTGTTGTTGCGAGGATCCTAGGTGCTTTATTTCCTCCTTTCACCCATGTATGATATGTATATATATCTAGTAGCTATCCATGTTTGTTGTTTTCTGCTTCTATTCCTTCCGTGCTAGCTTATGTGTACTTACTCGTTGCCTTTTGTGACTACTTACTTCTACTCTGCTTATCACTGCTCTTTTATCTTATATATGCCAGTTGGCCTATGATACCTACTGGGTACCCGTTACTTAGCAATTGGTGCTCGTACTACACTTCCGCATCTTTTGGTGCAGATCCCAACGAGTGTGTGTATGTGTGTATTTGGATGATAAAGTACATGTTTAAAGTACACACAGTGTCGGGGGATTATACAATTCTACCGCATATTTATTCATTAGGTATATAGTGTGTATGTGTGTATTTCGATGATAAAGTACATGTTTAAAGTGTTTAAGGTGCATTTGGAACAAGTCAAGAGTCAAATTGATCAAATAGAGTTTAGACGAGAAAACTAGCTTTGCTAGCTTAAGCTATGTGTATTCTAGTGTACTTGATGAGCTTTATTGTGTTGTTTGGACTAATGTGTGTTATGAATATATATAGGAGACCATTGGAGGATCTATGGAATCTAAATGAAGCCTACAAACAAGCCACAAGAAGTGGGGAATCAACGAAAAAGTGCACGAGGAGAAGAGGGCAAAAAATGGATGAACCTTCATGTTTGGAGGGGGCCATGCGCTGCACCCCCTAAGTCATGGGTGGAGTCCATGCCTCATACACCCCAACGCAGAGGTACACTGGTTTTGCCACATGGCCAGCCATGCAACGCGACCTCCCCCCCTCCCAAAATGTCCAAAATTCGGTTTTAACTTGGTTTAAGTTGGGGGAAAAGTTGTAAATGCATATGCTTCATATGGGACAGCCTATGGATGACCTAAAACACTATAAAAGGAGTAATTAGACACATTTACACACATATTTGGAAGAAGACATGAATTGGAGAGCAAAGGATATATCAAGGAGCTCAAACTAGGGTTCTTTGTTATTTAACTTTTCCTTCTTGTAGTTTTACTTTATGAATTCATTAATGGTGATTCTTTGCAAGACTATTGTCACGACCCTATTTATCGGTCATGATGGCACCTACAATCCCCCAGTAGGTGAACCAATCACCGTAGCCCAGAACAGTTAGTAATGGGCTACTATCTAGCAAGTAAGCAGAAGAACAGTAAGAAAATACGGAAGAAAGGGCGATAAGTAAAGAAAGTGAACAACAGGAATAAATATAACATATATGCGGAAGCTAAACCAATCCAAAAGACATGGTGTAATATTATAGAGCCGGGACACATCAACGGAGTCTAAAAGATCCAAAACAATATATACAGATGTCTCCAAATAATAATAGAGTACATGATACAAAAGATAAATGAAAAGCTAAGCTCCGGTCGCCAAGATCTCACCCTCAATTCGGAATGGTCCAAAAACTCCTCGCACGAGTCTCAACGAGCTAATGGCAATGGCCCACACTAGGATCTGCACCAAAAGATGCGGAAGTATAGTACGAGCACCAATTGCTAAGTAACGGGTACCCAGTAGGTATCATAGGCCAACTGCCTTCAAGGAGAGAGTAAATGTATAGAAAACATGCCTATGGCATAAATAAATAGAGATTGTATAGAATTGAGTTCAAGGAGAGAGTAAATGGTCAAAATATAAAGTAAAAGGATGGGGGGAATTGGGATGTTGTCACTACAATCGCAATTCAATTAGAAAATAATAAAACTAAAGTGGGTGTACCAAGTTGACTAGACGACTAGGGATGCATATCCAATGGGGCTTTGGTTATGGGATAGGGTGATTATCAATTCATACCTATTCTCGCTTAATGACATGAATAGCATTGGTCATGAGTAAGATTTTCTTATCTCACGATCAATAATCTTATATCCAATGATCTCGATTAGAGCATCATCGGTTTGATCAATAAACAACCAATCTAGCTTGGGGAGGTCACACTATCTCTAGCTTAGACCCTTAAATGGGAGAATCCGACGATAAGAGCTATTCCTAGCCTCAAATCTGGTTGGAATCCCAAGTTCCCACTAGTAATTTCATATTCAAAACTATGAAATCCTTTCTAAATCAATCACATAGTCAAGTAATGAAAAATAATGTTTGCAAACACCAATTTTAGGATTAAAACTATGTGAAATTACTAGACCTATGTCAATTAAGCAATTATAAGCAAGAATAAATAACAGCCACACCCATTTATTAAGCACCCATCATCAATACACCCCTAGACAAGAGAACCATGAGTTGCTTTGAACCACAGGTCATGGAATGAACCCGTGGTTTGCATTTTCTTGTTCAGTCTTTGGTCTGAGAACCATGAGTTGGTTCTATAGGCCGTGGTTCAAACCACGGTCCGTCCTGTCAATTCGTGGAACTTGATCAGAGAGTTGACTTTTTCCCTAGAACTACGGATTGGGTCTATGGACAATAGTTCATTCTACGGTCCGTCCTGTTGACTCATAGAAAGTAATATGAAACTTGACTCTGTGGCCAGGAACCACGAGCCGTGGTTCAGTCTACGACCCATGGAATCCATTCGTGATTCCTGAAGCCGACTTTTTCTAGAAGTTTTAAATTTAATTTCTCAGGGGTATTTTAGACCTTTCTTTCTTATTTTAGCTCTGACTATAAATAGTTTTAAGCCTGTTTTATTTATCAAAACCCCTAAAACAAATCAGTTTTTCCTCTCAAGTCAGTTCTCTAGCAAAAAGAGCGTTCTTCTCTAAATTTTCAGACCCAGGGTTCTCTCCTCCCAGCTTTAACTTCACTTTCCTGCAGGGATTTTCATCCACAAGGTATGTGAGTATTCAGTAAGGTCTTAGTTCTCCCTTATGCCCAAAAATCTCAGGCTTTTATGGCAATTTTTCATGGTTTTAAAACTACGGTTCTTACCCATGTTAGTAGATGGCTACAAAAATCCATCTTCTTGATTTATACATGATTTTCATCGTATTTTAATTATATATATTGCTTATATTAAACCTCCATGGATTTGTACAAGGTTTTGAGGAATCATGAGAATTGCCCTAAATTGTAGGATTTCTAAAGTGTTAGCTTTCTTCAAAATTCAACCTAGATTATCAATATGAGCTTTAAAAGATATCAAAATTTAACTAGTTTTCATTTTACTATAGTATTTCAGAAGTTAGTGATTTCGGACCATTTTAGTTCTATCTCAAAAAATCTAGGACTTCAGTTTTAATGAGCTATTCGTCTTCAGTTTGAGAGTAGTTTTTAGCACCGAGTTGGACTAGGGTTCAGCGTGCCCTTAATGTCCCAGAACTATGTGCCAATGTAGGTTTATAAGTCCCCTTTGTTGGGCATCAGATTTAGTGATCACGCCACAATCATGTGTTTATACCCTGGCAAGGTATACTGGGTCCTCTCAATGAGGCGTATACTTAAGACTCTATGTTTAGCTCACGTGGTTTATGTAGGTTAATAGACTCTCCCACAATGTTTGTTTCAGTAACGTGCATTAGGCCCTCTGTTATGTTTATTTTCAGCTTTCAGCATGCTTTTCAGATTACTCTTGCAATTCAGCTATTTATGCATGATTATATTTTGGGCCTATGTACTACAGCTTAGTTCAGTTTACATCTTTCCTGCATTTTAGCTTATTTACATTTCAGTCAGCCTTGCATATCCCTCATACTCAGTACATTCAAAGTACTGACACATACTTTATATGTTGCATCCTATCATGATGCAGACTCAGGTTCTCAACTTCAGTCTCGTCATTAGCTCTCCCAGTGCCATATTAGTGACAGTCAGTGGTGAGTCCTCATTATCTGAGGGCATATGTTTTACATGCCTTTTGAGTTAGTTAGTTTGTCTTTACCTTCAATACTTGGAATTAGCTGGGGGCTTGTCCCAGCAGCTCATCAATATTAGAGGCTTTTAGACATAGAGTCAGACTTCACCTTTTGTAGTTACGTTGATTTTCAGACAGACTATTATTTTAGATACCTTTAGAATTATTATTCCTTTCAGTTATCACATATTCAATATGCTTCCATTTGCTTAGAATTATATTCAGTATACTTGTGATATGCCAGTTTGAAGGTTAGCTTGGGGTTATTTGTGACCCTAGGTCCCATGTTATGTCTAGAGGCTAGCCTAGAGGCGTGAAAAACTTGGTATCAAAGTATAGGGTCAAGATTACTAGGGTGTCTGAAAGCTGCACTAAGTAGAGTCTCTTTCATGGGTGTGAAGCGCGCCACACTTATGAGGGAGAGGATACGAGGTGTTCTAAGAAAAACTTCACTTTTTTTGCTATCTTTATCGTGCGATGGAGCATAATTCAACTTCTCCCTTCTAATGCATTGTTATGAGTTTCAGATCATGCCTCCTCGCAAAGCTAACGCATGCAATGCTAATGCAAATCCTCCAACCCCGAACCATAAGGTTATAAATGCAGAGTTCCACAACGCGATCCAGTTATTAGCCTAGACTGTAGCCAATAAGGCTAATTAGCAGGCCCTAGTTCATGCAAACCCAAATGGTGGATGCAGCCTGAGATCGAGATTTTGTTCGCATGAATCCGCCAGAGTTTCTATTGTCAAGGGTTGGTGAAGACCCACGAAATTTCATTAATGAGATCAAGAAGATTCTTAAGGTGATGCAGGTGACTGGTACTGATAGTGTGGAGTTAGCGTCCTACCAACTCAAGGATGTGGCACACATGTGGTTCACATAGTGCAAAGACAACAGGGGTGTAAATGCAGCTCCTGTGACGTGGGACTATTTTACTGGAGCTTTTCTGGACAGGTTCTTCCCAAAAGAGTTGAGGGAGTCTAAGGCCCATGCGTTTATGAACTTGAGTCAGGGATTGATGTCAGTGCAGGAATATAGGCTGAAGTTCACTTAGCTCTCTATGTATGCTCCACATATGGTGGCTGATCTGAGGGCATAGATGGGCAAATTCTTGTATGCGGTATCCGATCTGGTGAAGACAGAATGCAGGAATGCCATGCTATTAGGAGATATGGATATCTCTAGGTTGATGACCCATGCAAAGCAAGTTGAGGAGGATAAACTTAAGGAGATCGCTAGAGATAGTAAAAATGCTAGGACAGGAAACTATGAATATTCTTAGTAGACGTCGGACGGTGGGAATGGCTCACAGTTTCAGCAAAGGCCGGCAGCCCCAGCACCCTCATCATATGTTTTTAAGTAAAATTGGCATGTTTAGATAACATGACCTTAAGTATTATGAAATTGCATGCCTAATTCTTCAAGTTGTGATTTTATAAAGAAAAATATGTTTTGAATTATGGCTATGCAAAGCTTCAAGAATTTATGATATGAGAATTTCATGACATTAGATATGTCCTTATGCTTTTCAAATAGATTTGGCATTAGATATGTCACAAGTATATTATGAGCTATATGTATGTTTTTGGAGTAGTATTTTGGATCGAACAATATGGTTTCTAGATAACCCAAGTCTAAAACCACGTTCCCATCATAGGTTGCCCTCTGTGGCTTATGACAGGATCCTGATATATATGGTTCTAACCTTGGCCGATAAGGACAACCTTTTTCGCTGTGGGTATATGACACTAGACTCCATGTAGGTCATCATGGTTTATGTCGGTTCAGAGAAACTCCCGTATGAATTCTTTAAGTCTTATGCTCTTCTATTTCTCAGTTTATGTTCAAATTATGATGTTTACTTATGATTTCTTTTATGATGCATGAAACTAGTTTTAATTATGTTTTAAGTATATTTTTACCATATTCATGCATATCTCACATATTCAGTACATCCTGTAGTACTGACGCATATTTTGTGCTGCATCCTTTTATGATGCATATTCAGGCTATATTAATCAGGCTCGTGGCTAGACGACATCGGATATCCAAATCTTATTGGTGAGTCCTCATCCTTTGAGGACTAGTATCAGTGTAGTTATTTTTCTTGTCTTTCTTTCAGATTTTTGAGTTAGCTGGGGCTTTTCCCAGCAACTCCTTATTCAGTTTAGAGGCTTTTCAGACGTAGTAGAGATTTTGTATTCGAGGCTTCCTATTGTATGACATTTAGACTTGATCTATTTATGGGTTTAGTTTTCTTACCTCTTCAGTTATTGCTTCTGCTAAGTTTAACTATGTTTTTTTAAGTTATGTTATGACTAAGGGTTAACATGGGGCATTTGTGGTGCCGAGTCCTATATTATGCCTAAGGGGTAGTCTCGGGACATGACAAACTTGGTATCAGATCCAGGTTCAAGAGTCCTGGGGTGTTTGAAAGCCACATCGGGTAGAGTCTTTTTCATATGTGTGAAGCGCGCCATACTTATGAGAGGAAAGTTATGAGATGTCTTAGGAAAAGCTTCACTTCTTTCTTGATCAACATCGTGTGATAGTGTTTAACTCTATTACTTCTATAATCCATTCATTATGCATTTTTGATTATGCCTCCTCATCATGCCATGGCTCGTAGAGTCACCCAAAATATTGACCCTCTGATTCCAGACTCGGATGTCACAAATGCGGAGTTCAGGAATGCTATTCATATGCTAGTTAAGACTATGACCACTTAGGCCAATCAGTAGGCTCTTATCCCCATCCATCCCCAAGGTGGAGCGATTGCAGCTGGAGTTCGAGACTATATTCGCATAAACCCATCTAAGTTGAGGGAAGCTAAGGCCGAAGAGTTCATGAATTTTAGGCAAGGTTCTATGTCGGTTAAGGAGTATGGGTTGAAGTTCACCCAACTTTCTAGGTATGCTCTTTCCATGGTAGCTGACCCGATGAATGAGATGTGTAAGTAAATTTATGGAATGTCAGATTTGGTAAAGAAGGAGTGTAGGTCCACTATGAATTTGGGTGACATGCATATTTCTCGACTCATGACTCATGCCCATCAGATTGAGGAAGACAAGTTGAGGGAAATGGCAAGGGAGAGCAAGAGGGTTAGATCAGAGAGTTCAAGTTTTATCCATCAGAGGTTTGGAGGCGATCATCACTCTTAATTTAAGAAGAAATCATCAACACCCATTCATTCTTAAACTAGTGATACTACCCAAGCCCCAGAGCCTCGTCATGATCTGACTAGTAGAGGATCAGGTTCCTATTCACAGGAAAGTGTTGCAAAGGAGACTTCTTACCCTACTTGCAATAAATGTGGTAGAATTCATCTTGGTGAGTGGTTCACTAGTTTAGGTGGATGCTTTGGGTGTGGTCAGGTTGAACATAAGATTAAGGATTGCCCTTCAGCTAAGAAGGGACAGGGAGGTAGCAGGACTCAGTCTGCCCTGGAAGCCCTAGGAGGTAGACCAGACCAGTAGGGCACTGCTTCTAGATCTAGTGGTCAACGCCAGAACTTCCTTTATGCCATATCCTCTTGCCAAGACCAGGAAAGTTTATCGAAAGTTGTTACTGGTATGTTGAAAGTCTTTTCTCTCAATGTGTATGCTTTATTTGACCCCGGTGCCTCTTTATCTTTTGTGACCCCTTATGTTACTTACATGTTCAAAATTAGTCCTGATCAACTCTTACAACCCTTTTGTGTTTCTACTTCAGTTGGTGAGTCAGTCCTAGCCAAAAAAATCTATCAAAATTGCCCTATCTCAGTCCTTTATAGAGTCACTTCAGCGGATCTAGTAGAGTTGGAGATGACTGATTTTAATGTTATTCTTGGTATGGAATGGTTGTATGCATGTTATGCCTCGGTTGATTGTCGTACCCGAGTTGTAAGTTTAAAGTTTTCAAATAAACCTGTCTTGGATTGTCAAGGTAATCCCCCATCTTCAAAGAGTCATTTCATATCTTATCTTAAGGCTAGAAAGATGATTTCAAAGGGTTATGTTTATTATATAGTTCGGGTTGTGGACAAGGAGTCCAAAACCCTAACTCTCCAGTCAGTTTCTATCGTGAATGAGTTTCTAGAAGTGTTTCTTGAATATTTGCCTCGAGTCCCTCCCGAGTCGAAGATCGACTTTTGAATAGATCTTCTTTAAGATACGCATCCTATCTCTATTCCTTCTTATAGAATGGCTCCTGCGGAGCTTAAGGAATTGAAAGATCAGTTGAGAGACCTCCTTAATAAGGGTTTTATTCGACCCAAAATCTCTCTATAGCGTGCTCCAGTCTTATTCGTGTGAAATAAAGATGGTTCCCTCCGAATGTGTATCAACTACCATCAGTTGAACAAGGTCACAATCAAGAATAAGTATCCCATTCCTAGGATTGATGACTTGTTCGATCAGCTTTAGGGTGCGAGTTACTTCTCCAAGATTGAACTTAGATCCGGTTATTATCATCTCAGAGTTAGAGAGTGTGACATCCTGAAGACAGCCTTCAGCACTCGATATGGTCATTATAAATTTGTGGTTATGTATTTTGGACTAACAAATACTCCTGCAGCCTTCATGGACTTGATGAACCTTGTGTTCGAATAGTATCTGGAGGTTGTTTTCATTGATGATATTCTTATCTATTCTCGGAGTGAGGAGGAGCATGCGGACCACTTGAGGGTTGTATTACAAACTCTCAAGGAATGACAGTTATTTGCTAAGTTCAGTAAATGTGAGTTTTGAATGCAGTCTATTACTTTTCTGGGTCATATTGTGACTAGAGATGGTATTCAAGTTGATTCTCAAAATATTGAGGCAGTAAAGAGCTGGCCAAGACCCACTTCCACGTCCGATATTAGAAGCTTTTTGGATTTGGTTGGTTACTACAGGAGATTTGTGGAGGGGACTCGGTTGACTCAGAAGAAGGTTAAATTTCAGTGGTCTGATCTATGTGAGAAGAAATTTAAGGAATTGAAGACTAGATTGACCACATCTCCAGTGTTGGCTCTACCCGAGAGGCTAGATGATTTTTTTGTGTATTGGTGATGCTTCTAGGCTTAGTTTGGGTTGTGTGTTGATGCAGCGTGGTAAGGTGATTGCTTATGCTTCGAGACAGCTTAAGGTTCATGAGAAGGACTACCTTACTCATAATCTTGAGTTAGCGGCTGTGGTTTTTACTTTGATGATTTGGAGACACTACTTGTATGCTTTTCACATGGGTGTATCCACCGATCTTAAGATTCTTCAGTATGTGTTCACTCAAAAGGAATTGAATCTTCGTCAAAGGAGATGGATTGAGCTTCTTAAGGATTATGATATGAGTGTGCTTTACCATTCGGGTAAGGCCAATGTCATGGCGGATGCACTTAGTAGGTTGTCCATAGGTAGTGTGTCTTTGGTCGAAGACGAAAAGAAGGAATTGGCCAAGGATGTTCATCGACTTTCTCGATTAGGAGTTCTCCCTATGGATTCGACAGAAGGTGGTGTTATTGTTCAGAATGGTTTTGAATCATGTTTGGTAGCTAAAATGAAAGAAAAACAAGACAATGATCCTATTTTGCACCAGTTGAAGGGTGCAGTCCATTTGCAAAGGATAGAGGTTTTCTCCCAAGAGGGAGATAGTGTACTTCAATATCAGGGTTGATTGTGTGTTCCTGACATAGATGGGTTGAGAAAGAGGATTTTGACATAGGCTCATATCTCTAGGTATTCTATTCACCCCGGTGCCACCAAGATGTACTATGACCTACGGGAAGTCTATTGGTGGAATGGCATGAAGAGGGACATAGCAGGTTTTATGGCTAAGTGTCCCAACTATCAACAAATGAAGGTAGAGCATCAGCGACCGGGTGGTATGACTCAGGATATTTATCTTCCTACTTGGAAATGGGAAGCAATCAATATGGATTTCATCACAGGTTTGCCTCATACCTATAGGCAACATGATTCTATTTGGGTGATTGTCGACTGGATGACTAAGTCATCCCACTTCTTGGCTATTAATACTATGGATTCACCAGAGGATTATGAGAGACTCTACATTAGGAAGATAGTCAGATTGCATGATGTTCCATTGTCCATCATTTCAGATATGGGTACTCAGTTTGCATCCCAGTTTTGGAGGTCATTTCAGAAAGGTCTTAGTACTCATGTTAAGCTTAGCATATATTTTCACCCACAGATGGATGGCCAGGCAGAGCATACTATTCAGACTTTAGAAAATATGTTGAGGGCTTGTGTGATTGATTTCAAAGGTAATTGGGATGATCACTTAGCTCTTATTGAGTTTGCCTACAACAACAACTTTCATTCTAGAATCTAGATGGCTCCTTCTGAGGTACTTTATGGGTGGAGGTGTAGATCTCCTATTAGTTTGTTTGAGGTAGGTGAGGCATCTTTGATTGGTCTATATTAAGTTCATGATACTATGGAGAAGGTTTAGATCATTAGGAAGAGGTTGAAGACCGCTCAGAGTCGACAAAATTCATATGTAAATGTGAGGAGAAGAGAGTTGGAGTTTGAGGTTGATGATTGGGAATTTCTGAAGGTGTCACCCATGAAGGGTGTGATGAAATTTGGTACGAAAGGGAAACTTAGTACCCGCTATGTAGGTCCTTATCAGATTCTATGGAGAGTTGGTAGTGTTGCTTATGAGTTATATTTGCTACCAGATGTAGAAGCGGTTCATCCAATTTTCCATGTTTCTTTGTTGAAGAAGTGTGTAGGTGATCCAACCTGGATTGTTCCTCTAGAATATGTGAGTGTGAAGGATAGACTTACTTATGAGGGAGTTCTCGTGGAGATTCTTGATCGTCAGATTCAGAGGTTGAGAAACAAAGAAGTCACTTCGGTGAAGGTCCTTTGGAGAAATCATCTAGTTGAGAGGGCTACTTGGGAAGCAGAAGCAGCCATGAAAGCCAAGTACCCTCATCTCTTTCCTCCTTAGTATGTCCCTTCGATTCTATTCCATCAGTTTTCCTCATGATCCTAGCATGCATTCATGTTTTCCGAAGTTAGTTCAAATCATGTTTTAAGTTAAAAAGCTTAGTTTTCATGTTTATCCTTGAGTTTTATGTTTTGTTTGTTGGTTGGGATTTTTTCTGTCCAGTTTTTCTTGCTTAGTCTTCATTCGAGGATGAATGATCTCAAGGTGGAGATATTGTAACACCCTGGAATTTGAATAAACTTTCTAACTTAGAATCTCTGAATTTTCTTAGCTTTGGAGGAATTACGTTTCCAAACCACAGGAAGTGGTTTGAACCACGAGCCATGGAATGAAGTTGTTGTTGTATTTTGCAGGTTCAACATCTGGTCTAAAAACCACCAGTGGGTTCTATGGACAGTAGTTCTTTCTACGGACCGTACTGTTCACTCATGGAATCAAACCTGAGGGCTGCCTGTTTTCCCAGAAACCGCAAGTGGCTTCTACGGATCATAGTTTGAACTACGGACCGTCTTGTTGACTCGTGGAACCTGATCTGCAGCTGAATAATTAGTCCAAGAACCATGAATGGAAACCACGAGTTATGGTTTGGACTATGGTTCGTGTATTGCACCCGTGATCCCTGAAATTGACTTTTTAACAGTTTTTTCTAAATTAAATCTTAGGGGTATTTTTGTAACTACCCACCCTTTTAACTCTTAAGTGAGGTTGTTCTGACCACTTTTAGTAGGGTTTCTACACCTATTAGCCTAAGTCTTTCATTATTCCTCATTCATCTACCAAAAGAGGAAAAGAACTTCATCAACTCCAAGTCTCAAGCTCCAAGTTTAAGTCTTCATTTCTTTTAATCTTAGATAAAGCAAGCTTCAAATAAGGTATATGAGTTTTTAATAAGGGATTCCTTTCACTCTTATGCCCAAAACCCCATGTTTTACTTTGAATTATCAATTTGTGAAATTAGGGTTCTTACCCAAATTGGGGAAAAGTTATGGGTCTTGTTTTAAAACATCAATTCATGGTTTATCATTACTTATCTATTATTTATTTGAGGTTCTTTAATTTATTTCAAAAGCCCATGTATTAAAGATGATTTCTAGCATGATTCCATCAATTTACATATTTTCAAGTAAAAATTAGCATGTGTAGATAATATGACCTTAAGTATTATGAAATTGCATGCCTAATTCTTTAAGTTATGATTTTATAAGAAAAGTATGTTTTGAATTATGGCAATGCAAAGCTTCAAGAACTTATGATATCAGAATTGCATGACATTAGATATGTCCTTATGCTTTTCAAATAGATTTGGCATTAGATATGTCACAAGTATATTATGAGCTATATATATGTTTTGGGAGTAGTATTTAGCACCGAGTGACGTGGGTTCTAGATAACCCAAGTCCAAAACTACGTTGCCACCATAGGTTTCCCTCTGTGGCTTATGACAGGATCCTGATAGATATGGTTCTAACCTTAGCAAATTAGGACAACTTTTTTTGGTGTGGGTGTATGCACTGGACACCATGTAGCTCATCATGGTTTATGTCGGTTAAGAGAAACTCCCGTATGAATGCTTTAAGTCTTATGCTCTTCTATTTCTCAGTTTATGTTAAAATTATGATGTTTACTTATGATTTCTCTTATGATGTATGAAACCAGTTTTAATTATGTTATTACCATATTCATGCATATCTCATATATTTAGTAAATCCTATAGTACTGACGTATATTTTGCGTTGCATCCTTTTATGATGTAGATTTAAGCTCTCTTCCTCAGGCTCATCGCTAGACGACGCTGGACATCCAGATATTGTTGGTGAGTCCTTATCTTTCGAGGACTAGTATTAGTCTAGTTATTTTTCTTGTCTTTCTTTCAGATTTCTGAGTTAGCATGTGTCTTGTCCTAGCAACTCTTTATTCAGTTTAGAGGCTTTTCAGACTTAATAGAGATTTTGTATTTGAGGCTTCCTATTGTGTGACATATAGATGTGATATATTTATGGGTTCAATTTGCTTACCTATTCAGTTATTGCTTCCGCTAAGTTTAACTATGTTCTTTTAAGTTATGCTATAACCAAGGATTAACTTGGGGAACTTGTGGTCCCGAGTCCCGTGTTACACCTAGGGGGTAGTCTCGGGGAGGGATAGTTTGTGTGTTCCTAATATGGATGAGTTGAGGTAGTGAATCCTGATAGAAGCCCATAGTTCTAGATATTCTATTTATCCCGGTGCCACAAAGATGCACCATGATCTATGGGAAGTCTAATTGTGGAATGGCATGAAGAGTGACAATATAAATTTTGTAGCTAAGTGATCCAATTAAAGCAAGTGAAGGTAGAACATCAAAGATCAGGGGTATGGCTCAGGAAATTGCCATTTCTACTTGAAAGTGGAAAGTGATCAACATGGATTTTATTATAGGTTTACCTCATACTCGTCGGCACTATGACTCCATTTGGGTGATTATGGACAGGGTGACTAAGTCCGCCCACTTTTTGGCAGTCAAGACTATAGATTCTACAGAGGATTATGCAGGACTCTACATTCGTAAGATAGTCAGGTTGCATGGGGTTCCCTAGTCTATCATATCAGATAGGGGTACTCAATTTACATCTCAATTTTGGAGATTATTTTAGAAAGGTCTTGGTACCAAGGTAAGTCTCAGCACATCATTTCATCCACAGATGGATGTGTACCATTCAGACCTTAGAGGACATGTTGAGGGATTATGTGATTGATTTCAAAGGTAATTGGGATGAGCAGTATTCAGATGCCCCCATATGAGGCAATTTATGGGCGGAGATGTAGATCACTTATTGGCTAGTTTAAAGTAGGTGAAGCAACTTTGATTTGGATAAATTTGGTTCATGAGGCTATGGAGAAAGTTCAGCTCATTAGGGAAAGTTTGAGGACTGCTCAGAGTCGTTAAAAGTCCTATGCAGATGTGTGGAGAAGAGACTTAGAGTTTGAGATTGTTGATTGGGTTTTCTTGAAAGTGTCACCCATGAAGGGTGTGATGAGATTTGGCGAGAAAGGGAAGCTCAGTTCTCGATGTGTAGGTCCTTAAAAAATCCTAAAGAGGGTTGGTAATATGGTTATGAGTTAGAGTTTCCAACCAAACGAGCAGCGATTCATCCATTCTTCCATGTTTTTTTTGTTGAATAAGTGTGTTGGTGATCCGGCATCGATTGTGCCATTAGAGAATGTGGGTGTGAAAGATAGCCTCACCTATGAAGTGGTTCTATTTGAGATTTTATATCGTCAGGTTTATAGTTTGAGATATAAGGAAGTCGTGTCAGTGAAAGTTCTGTGGAGAAACTAGTCAGTTGAGGGAGCTACTTGGGAAGCAGAAGCGATTATGATGGCCACGTACCTTCACCTCTTTCCTTCCGATCAAGTTTCAAGTTGAGGTAATAGATCCTCTCAAGTTTCTCAATTTATTCTTATGTGTTTCCCTTTATTTTCATGTTCCCTTAGCTAATCCTGCATTTTCAGAAAGCTTTCATGTACTTAGAACTCAATTCAGTTAGAAATAAGCTTTTAGAACTCAGTTGGTAGGGATTGAAGCTCTTTCCCTTATAAATCAGCTTGTTTAGTCTTCATTCGAGGAAAAATGATCCCAAGGAGGAGATATTGTAACACCCTAGGAAATGCTAAGCCTAGAACCAGCCCAGAAAAATTGGAAAGTGAAACTTTACAAGTCAGAACAGAAACCACGGACGGTTTCCATGGACCGTGGAAAGGTCCACGGACCAGGGACGACCTTCGTGGAATCAAAACTGCAAACCCCTCCTCTAGGTCTAAAACCACAACAAGATTTCATGGTTTATGGATCAGACCACGGTCCATGATTGCCCCTCGTGGAAATCAGACCTGAGGGTCATTAGTCCCCCAGAAACCACATACTACATGCTGTGGATGGTTCCACTGGCCGTGAACCTCGTCCATGAAAATTATACCCGTAGCTTGAAAAAAAGGACCAAGAACCACGTAAGGGTTATACAGGTCGTGGAAGCATCCATGGGTCGTGGTTCCCACTAGTGGAAATCATGTGATAAATTTTTGAGCAGTCTTCTAATTTAATTTTCATGGGTTTTACCATACTTTTCCTATCCCTTGTAAAAGCTAAGCTACGATGTTTTACTAAGCCTCAGACTAGATTTAAGCCTAAAACTACCCAAACCCCTCATTCCTTTAGATTACAATCGATGCTTAGCAGAAATAGGAGAAAAAGAAGCGTTCCTTTCTTCTCAAGAACAAACAGAAGGATTTTTCAAGTTCAGGCTCAAATTCAAGGATTCTTCTTAGGTTTCTACTCTCTGGTATGTGGGATTTCATCAGTGGGTTCCTTTCACCCATTGAGTGCCTAGATTAACTCAAGTTCTTCAGTTTTGGCTTAGTTTTTAGGACCCAGGGTTCCCAAGATTTTGGGTGAATTCCTTCGTATTTCCGTTCCTATTATAATTGAATCTTTATTTTATGTTTCTCAAAGTCTAGCACTATTATGTTCTAGAATGCTAAGACCCTCTTTATGTGGTACCATCCTTGAATTTTGAATTATATGTATGAACTCCATATTTCATTCAGATTATAGAATTGTTAAGAGTAGTTAAATTCATTAGGATGGTGGGTTATGAATGATGACGCTTAAAGTCACTCTCCCGAAGGAGGTGGTAGCGACCAATAAGCAAAATAATAGGTAACCCAATGAATGGTCGGGGTCGAATCCATGGAGAGTGGAGTGATGATTCTCTAAGAGATCATCGAGAAATAATCACTAAGAGAGTAAATGCTCAAACAACTTAAAAGTAAAGATTGAGGGAATTGGAAAGGAAAAATTACGTATCAACTTCGATTTCAACACAAAAGCGTAATGTAAACACAAGATTTGTAATCAATAAAAAGGAGACTAGGGGTATGCTTCAGATGGAATTTTACAATGGGTTAGGGTACTTGATTAATTATGCATATTCTAGATTAATGATACGGATAACATTAGTTTTAGTTATATTTGGTAGTCTCTCAATCTTCCAAATATATATCCTATGGTCTTTGCTCAGGAACCATAGTTTTAACTTAAACCAACCAATTCAATTGCTTAAGAGAATTACACTATTTCTAACTTAGATTGTTAGATGAGAGTTTCCATCGAATAAGCTATTTCTAGCCTCAATCTAAGGTGGAAATCCCAAATTCCCACTATTGAATTCATATACAAATCATGAACCCCACTTTCAAGCAAGAACACAATTAAGAAAACTAAATTAATGTTTGCAACCATCAATTTTATGATTAAACCTTAAGGAATTCAATACACTCATAGCAATTCATCACTTATAAGCATGATTATACAAGACCACACCCAAATTCAAATACCCATCATACACATACCCCTAGACAAGGAAATTAACATCTCATACTAAGGAAATAAGAAGATATACCAATTGGGTAACTCATAATTCCATTCATATTCAAACCAATATCCAAATCCAAGCTCAATCAATAAAAAATGGTGAATTATAAGTTTATAAGATGAGGAGAGAAGAGTACACTCTCAATATCTCCTTGGGAAAACTCAAAACATAAATTCTATCCCTAGTACACACCACAAAATGGGTTTTAGAAGCTTTCCAATGTGTCACTTGGAGTTGGACAAAAATTCCCTCAGAGAATGGTGCAACGCGACGTGCGACATGATGTGCAGTCGCACCACCCATTATGCATGTTGCATGTCTCTTTTCCCTCAGACCAGTGATCTTAGTTCCTTTGGTGGTGAGGTGTGAAGGGAGGTGCATACCGCACAGTACATTGTGCGGCTCGCATGTCGGTCGCACCTCCCAGCAGATTCTTCCTCTTTTCAATCACCTTCACACTTCAACTCCTTTTGTACTCTTTGGGTTCAATTCCTTTGTTATCTATTTTTGACAAAGAGTACCTGCATTTTCATCAAAAAAGGCAATAAGTACCTCCAATTCTCATCAAAACATGGTAATAATTCATGAATAAAAGCTCAATAAGTTGGTAGATTACAAACTTATCAAACCCCAAAATTGAAGCTTGTCCTCAAGCAAGATACTCACGAAGTAAGGAATGAATTAGGTTCTAAATCACAAAGGATGCACACGAGATTAATCTAAACTCTAAAAACTAAGAAAATAACAACAAAAAGACTGAACTACAATGCTCATCAAAATTTGGACCACCATATTCTGAAGGCAATTTCTTATTTCAAAACATTTATCAAAAGTACTTCTTTTCTCATTCAAAAGCAAGGGAATTTGTCATTCAAAACAAGATATTCAAGCTTCTCAAGACATTGGCGTTTATCGTTAAGGTTTTTGTCGAGATTCGCCACACAACTTGTCTCACTCATCCCTCTAATTTAAAATAGAGATGTCATCATTCCTTTCAAGTGTGTGATGCTACTCACCACAAGAGAGAATCCCACTAATAATCATGCAATTCATAATAAAAAAGGAATATAAGAGAACCAAGAAGACTCTCACTATCTCAAGGATTTTCGAGTGCATACGCATTGAACTATAGGCTTGCCCTTTATGTAATTTTCCACTAATGTAGATTTACCAGGCTCGGAATCAATAAGGACTTGGGGGTTATAAAATTTGCTAGGGTTAAGGCTAAGATTGCATTTGGTTCAAGTGACTAAACCTCCCTAATGCTCCTTCTAATCATTTAAAATACCACTCACATTTTTGAATAATAGCTTTACCTAATTTCTCCCTCTCACAACCCAAAGTTTCTCTTCAACTAGATCATTCAACTTTCTTTCATCACCTTTACTTGGTAGCACCAATTCCTTCTTTTTTTCATTTTGTTTATTTCATTGGAAAATTTGAATAAGCTCTTTGATTTAGGCATATGGTGCTACCTTGTGTTGAAATACATCCCTTTCTTCTCCGCGTTAGTGCATGCACCCCCAAACTTAGGCTTTGGTTATGTTATCATTTCAATTGCCTCCCAAACTTAGGGTTTTAGCCTATATTTGAATTTCGAGCCATTAGGGAGGATGGGTGCAAAAATAAGGTTCCAAAAAGGGTCAAGGTTTCAAATAAGGTGCCAAATAAAGGTCACAAACTCAAAGGGGCTTACTAGGGTCAATGTAAAGGGAAGTCAATTTGGGTGAAGTGACTTATTCAAAAAGGGACTAAGGTAATCTTCCAAGCTTAGTTACATCTAGGATTTTGCCTTGAATCACATTTGGGGAATGTTCTAGACAACACATACATATAAGAACGAAGTTCAACCTTACCACACAAGGCATCACAACACAAGAATTTTACAATTAGTCTCGCAACCAATTGGGACAAATGGCTTTTGTCAAGCTATTTTGAGTTCTTTTACACACTCGTTTGTGAATCGATCAAGCAAAATAAGGAGTGTGAAAGTCATGACAAGAGAATGCTTTACTTAAAATCATTTTCCCTCTTTCCTTCAATTTGCCAAAAACTTTTTGCCAAGAATTTTTTTTGGTGGATCCATTTCGAGACAAGCAACTAACGGACTCAATTTTAAACTAAAACTTAGCATTTTCCTTTAAGAAAGTCACCTCTCAATCTATCATAGGGAAACACCAACACGGTTCGACACAAAAATAAACAAAGAAAACAAAAGAAAACAAAAATAAAAGAAATAATTTGCTCTTTGGGAAAGAACCGTAGTATGAAGAAAACTGTTACAGTTTATTCACTAATCTACTATTAACAAGGCAACAAAACCAAAAATACTTTTCCAATTAAAACACATTCCAGCAACCCCATACATAGACAGAACATTGTCCCTAATGAAATAAACGTTTCGGTGAGGATTAATCTCTAGAGTGACGTGCGATGTGCATAAGGTCTGGGGTGAGATGCCTTAGAATTTGCCCATGTGGATTAGAATGAGAGGGTTTACAATGATCTGCCTACCGCCATGCAAAATAGGATGCGACGCGCATAAGGGTTGGGGCAAAATCCCTTAGCCCTCGCATGTCATATCGAAACATCAGTGGAATGTAAGTGTTCTAGTTAGAGGTGTGAATTAGAGTGTGACACACATAATGGAAGGTGCGGTTTGCATTCCAAGTCGCATGTTTGGTCTCAAAACTTCATCGAGAATGCCAGTTTTTGGATTCTCTATATACAAAATGGGATGCGATACACATAATGTAGTGTGCATTTGCATGACCCAGTGCAAGTGGTCTTGGAAGTTGGATGCTGAATTTGTGGTGATGGGTGGTGGCTTGTATGAAGCGCACTTATCCAAGTGTTTTTTGCATGTTACGTGCATAGAAGTAGCTTGATGCCCGATAAACATTCCAACTTCCTTAGCTTGTTTCCTACTTACAACTTTAATAAAAACAACAACAAAAATAACACAAAGATAAAAACACTGAAAATATAGGTGGATGCTTGGGTTGCCCCCCAAGAAGCGCTTGATTTAACATCACGGCTCGATGATGGTACCTCTCACTCATGGTTCATTGAGGTAGGTCACTTCTAGGAGTGCAACATATGCCGGAATGCCCAAATACTTCTTGACTCGTTGCCTATTGACTTTAAATGTTGACCCATTTTTGGTTTCCAACTCAATCGCTTCGTTTGCAAAGACTTGAAATACCTTGAAGGGGCTGGACCATTTTTACTTTATCTTACCCGGGAAAAGTCAGAGTCTAGAGTTGAACAAGAGAACCCAATCTCTGGGAGAGAATTCTCGCTTTAGGATTTGCTGATCATGGTAATGGTATATTCGAGCTTTGTAGAGTGGGGCATTCTCATAGGCTCACATCCAAAACTCATCTATCTCATTGAGGTCTTCAACCCTAGCATGAGCAACTTTTTCCTAATTCAAGTTCAGCCTTTTCAAAGCCCACATTTCTTTATTCTCTAATTCCACTGGAAGATCACATGACTTTCCGAAAACTATTTGGTAGGTAGACATACCAATAGGTGTTTTTTATGCTGTCATGTAGGCCCACAATGCATCAACTAATTTTCGTGCCCAATCCGTCATATTGGCATTCACCGTCTTTGTAAGAATGGATTTGATCTCCCTATTGGATACTTTAAATTGGCCACTTATTTATGGATGGTTAGCGGTGGCGAATTTATGCTTGACTTCCTACTTCTCAAGTAAAGAACTAAACAACCGATTGAAAAAAGTAAGATCTTCCATGACTAATGATGGCACAAGGGGTGCCAAAATGAGAGAATATGTGATTTTTGAGAAATGTTGTGATGCTCTTTCCCTCATTGTTTGGCAAAGCTACCACTTCTACCCATTTAGAAACGTTGTCCACAGCCACGAGGATGTAAGTGTTTCCAAAAGAGCTTACAAATAGCCCCATGAAATCTATGCCCCATAAATCAAATAATTCAACATCCAAAATGGATGCTAATACAAGCTCATGGCGATGAGACACTCCATCTTTATGTTGGTATTGGTCACATTGCTTCACTAGATCATGTGAATCTTGATAGAGTATTGTCCAATAGAATCTACTTTGCATCACCTTCGAGGTTGTTCGCATACCACCATAGTGACCACCGACCGGAGAAGAATGGCAAGCTTCCCAAATGGGCATCATTTTAATTTTGGAGATGCACCTTCGGATCATACTATCCGCACAAATCTGAAAGAGATAGGGTTTATCCTAATAGAATTTTTGGGCATAATGAAGGAACTTTTACTTCTCATGGTGTAGTTTGTTTGGGCTGCATTCAAGGTTTTGCTAGCATAATAGATTGGATAGAAGAGTTTATATTTTCATTGACCAAGCACTTCCCCTAAGGCTACCCTGCTAGCATCACACATAAGCTCAAATAGTTTAGCCCACTCGAGTGTGATAATGATGGGGGCAGATGTCAACTTCTCCTTCAATTTGAGAAAGGTTGTCATATAACTATCATCGACATTGAATTTGGCTACTTTTTCAAGTAGTTTGGACAATAGCGTGGCTATATTTGAAAAATCCTTGATAAATCGCCAATAGAACCCGGCATGACCCAAAAAGCTTTGTATTCCTTTTAAAGTCTTTGGAGGGGGTAGCTTGGAAATAAATTCAATTTTCGCTTGGTCAACTTCAATGCCTTTCTCAGATATTTTGTGTCCTAGCACTATCCCCTCCTTTACCCTAAAGTGACACTTCTCCCAGTTTAAGACCAAGTTCATTTCTTCACATCTTTTGAGTACCTCCTCTAAGTTTTATAAGCTATCATCAAAAGTTTTCCCAACAACAGAGATGTCATTCATGAATATCTCCATGGTATTATCACTCCCCGAGGCTACCCCCTAGACGTAACACGGGATTCGGGATATGAATGCCCTAGATTAACCCTCAGTCATTGCATACTGAGATAAACTTAAGGAAAATAATCGGAAGCATACATAGAATACAAACTAGCTATGTCTTAAGCCTATAAATCTGAAATAAGAGTTGATGGGACAAAACCCCAACTAACTCGGATAATCTAAAGGAAAGAGACATAAAAATACTAACAGAACTCTGGTCCTCGAATAATGAGGACTCACCAATAATCAGCTGAGTATCTGGAATAATCTAGCCACGTGTCTGAGGGTAGGAACCTAAATCTGCATTGTAAAAAGATGCAGTGCAAAATGCGTCAGTACTATAGGATGTACCGAGCATGTGAGATATACATAAATCTGAGATGAGCATGCTAATAACACTTGTAAAACTGATATCATGCTATAAGTGTAAAACTGAAATGCAAGAGACTCAATACTGTGTCAAAGTAAGATACACAAAATATCATAAGTAATCATAATAGTTCTGAAGTTTGAAAGCAAGGATTCAATGCATTTTAAAACATGATACTGTTTCTGTGGGGGGTTATCTATCTGACATATACCATGTAAGCTATATGAAATTCGATGTATACGCCTCATCGAAAGGACCCAATATACCTTGCCAGGGTATAGAGGCATGATTGTGGTGTGATCACTAAATCTGATGCCCAACTGAGGGGACTTAGAACCTACGGGGGCACGTAGTTCTAGGAACATGGGTACTCTCACCCTGTCTAACTCGGTGCTAATACTACTTCCAAAACATATACGTATAGCTTATAATACTGGTGACATATCTTATGTCAAATCTGTTAATAACTTAGGTAGACATATCTGGATGCCAAACCTTTTATATAACATAGGGACATATATAATGTTCAAACTGTTGGAAAAGCATAAGGACATATCTGATTTCATGTAATTCACAAGTCATGAGTCTTAATTCTTTGCAAAACAATAATTCAAAATACACTTTCCTTTCTAATATCATAGTTTGAATAATTAGGCATACAATTTTAGGAAAATAGAGGTCATGTTATCTAAACATACCAATTTATTTCTTAAAGATATGAAATTCAATAAAATCATGCTAAAACTCATCAACAACATATGTGCTTTCGAAATCAATTAAGGAATCTCTATCAAATTATAAATAAGCCATAAGAAGCCATGAATTGATGCATAGAAACTTATTTCATAAGTTTTCCCCAATTTAGATCAAAACCCTACTTTCACAAGTTCATAATTTAAAATAAGAATTGGGGGTTTTAGGCACAAGGGTGAAAGGAACCCATTGTTGAATACCCACATACCTTGATTGAAGCTAACCCACTTGAAATTGAAAAGACTAGGAGACTTGAACTTGGTGCTTGAAACCTTGATCTGTAGAGAGTTCTTTCCCTTTATGGGAGATGAATGAAGATTTGAGAAGGGACTTAGGCTAATGAGGGTGAAAACCCTTCTAGAAATAATCAAAGTGACATCATTTAGGACTTAAAAGGATGGGTAATGACTAAAATACCCCTGGGACGTAATTAAGAAAAAGCTGGGAAAAGTTGACTTTCGGGGACCACAGATGGATTCCATAGGTCGTAGACCAAACCACGGCTCATGGTTTCCATCCGGCCTTCCTGTCCAAAGGAACAAGATGCAGAAGGTAAACCACAAGTCAACAGGACAACTCGTCAACTGAACGATGGTCCGTAGACCTGAGTCATATTTTTTGCAAAACATGCAATCCTATGAATCAAGTTCAACGAGTAACAGGATGGTCTGTGGTTCAAACTACGGGTCGTAGACTTGACTCGTGGTTCCAGGGATCAATCAGTCCTTAGGTCTGATACTACGAGTTGATAAGATGGGCTGTAAACTGAACTATGGTCTGTAGAACCAACTCGTAGTTCTCAGACCAGAGTCTGAGCCTAGAAGACTTAAACCACGACCCCATTCCATGATTCGTGAATCAAACCATGGTCCGTGGTTTAGACTCGTGAACCCTGAAAAGCAGAAATTTTTCTGAGATTCTAAGTTTAAAAGCTGAATAAGTTTTCGGGGTGTTACAATATCTCCCCCTTGGGATCATTCATCCTCGAATGAATACTAAGCAAGGGAAAACTGAAGAGAAAACATCCCAACCAGTCAACAATACATAAAATCTGAAGAGTAAACATGAAAACTGAGCTTTTCAACTTAAAACATGACTGAATCGATTCAAAAACATGAATGCATGATCGAGTCATCAGAGGAACTAGTAGAGTAGGGTAGGAGGGACATACAAAGGAGGAAACTATTTCCTCAAGTTGAAATGTGGTCGGAAGGAAAAAGATGAGGGTACTTGGCTTTCATTGCTGATTCCTCTTCCCAAGTAGCTCCTTCAACAAGCTGATTTCTCCAAAGGACTTTTACAAAAGCGACTTCTTTGTTTCTCAACCTTTGAATCTGATGATCAAGGATCTCCACAGGAACCTCCTCATAAGTGAGACTATCCTTCACACCTACATCCTCCAAAGGATCAATCAAGGTCATATCACCAACACACTTCTTCAACAAGGAAACATGGAATATCGGATGAACCACTTCTAACTCTGTTGGCAAATCCAACTCATAAGCAATGCTACCAACTATCCTCAGAATCCGATAAGGACCTACAAAATGGGGACTAAGCTTCCCTTTCTTACCAAATCTCATCACACCTTTCATGGGTGACACCTTCCGAAAAATCCAATCATCAACTTCAAATTCCAACTCCCTCCTCCTCACATCTGCATATGATTTATGTCGACTCTGAGTGGTCTTTAATCTTTCCCTAATTAGCTGAACATTCTCCATGGTCTCATAAACCAAATCTAGACCAATCAAGGCTGCCTTTCCTACCTTAAACCAACCAATAGGAGATCTATACCTCCGACCATAAAATGCCTCATAAGAGGCCATCTGGATGCTAGAGTGAAAACTATTATTGTAAGCAAACTCGATAAGAGGTATGTGATCATCCCAATTATCTTTGAAGTCAATCACCAAAGCTCTCAGCATATCCTCCAAAGTCTGAATAGTAAGCTCTGCCTGGTCATCCGTCTGTGGGTGAAAATCTATGCTAAGCTTCACCTGAGTACCAAGACCTCTCTGAAACAATCTCCAAAACTGTGAGGTAAACTAAGTACCTCTATCTAAAATGATCGATAAAGGAACACCATGCAATTGGACTATCTCCCAGATGTAGAGTCTGGCATAATCATCCACTGAATCAGTAGTCTTAATAGCCAATAAGTTGGATGACTTTGTCATCCGTTCGACAATCACCCAATTCAAATTATGTTGCCTTCGAGTACGAGGCAACCCATTAATGAAGTCCATATTGATTGCTTCCCACTTGCAAGTATGAAGGTCAATATCCTGAATCATGCCACCCAGTTGCTAATGCTCTACCTTCACTTGCTGACAGTTAGATCACTTAGCCACAAAGCCAGCTATGTCCCTCTTCATTCCATTCCACCAATAGACTTCTCATAGATCACGATACATCTAAGTGGCACCGAGTTGAATGTAATATCTAGAACTGTGAGCCTCAGTCAAAATGTACTATCTCAACCCATCTACATCTGGCACACAAAATCCCTGATAACGAAGCACACCATCTCCCCCTTGGGAGAAAACCTCAACTCTTTGCTAATAGATTGCACCCTTTAGTTGAAGCAAAATAGGTTCACTGTCTTGCTTTTCCTTCACTTCAGCTACCAAAGATGATTCTGAACCATTCTGAACAATAGCACCACCTTCTGTCGAGTCCATAAGGTGAACTCCCAACCGAGCAAGTCTGTGAACCTCCTTAACCAATTCCTTCTTTCCATCTTCGAATGAAGACACACTACCCATGGATAATCTTCTAAGTGCATCCGCCACAACATTGGCTTTACCCCCGTGGGAAGGCACACTCATATCATAATCCTTAAGGAGCTCAAGCCATCTCTTTTGTTGCAAATTCAATTCCTTTTGAGTGAACACATACTGAAGACTCTTATGATTGGTGAAAACATCCAGATGCACCCCATACAAGTAATGTCTCCAAATTTTCAAAGCAAAGACCACGGCTGCCAACTCAAGATCATGAGTAGGGTAGTTCATCTCATGAGTCTTAAGCTGTCTCGAAGAATAAGCAATCACTTTACCATGATGCATCACAACACAACCCAAACCAATTCTATAAGCATCACAATACATAACCAAGTCATCTAGGCCCTCGGGTAGAGCCAACACTGGAGCGGTGGTCAATGTAGTCTTCAATTCCTGAAAGTTCTTCTCACATAGATCAGACCACTGAAACTTCACCTTCTTCTAAGTCAACCAAGTCAAAGGGGCAGCAATTGAAGAAAACCCTTCCACAAATCTTCTACAGTAACCAGCCAAACCCAAAATATTTCTAATATTAGACGGGGAAGTGGGTCTAGGCAAGTTATTTACTGCCTCAATCTTTTGGGAAATAACTCGAATATTATTTCTAGTCACAATATGACCCAGAAAAGCCACAGACTGCATCCAGAACTCACACTTGCTTAACTTAGAAAATAACTGTCGGTCCTTGAGAGTTTGCAACACCACTCTCAAATGGTCCACATGTTCCTCCTCACTCCGAGAATAGATAAGAATATCATCAGTAAAAACAAACAAAAACATATCTAAATACTGTTTGAACACATGGTTCATCAAATCCATAAAAGCTGTAGGAGCATTCGTTAGACCAAAAGACATCACAACAAATTCATAATGACCAAACCATGTCCTAAAAGTTGTCTTTGAAATATCACACTCTCAAACATGAAGCTGATGATAATCGGATCTAAGGTCGATCTTGGAAAAGAAACTAGCACCCTAAAGTTGATCGAACAAGTCATCAATCCGAGGGATGGGATACTTATTTTTGATTCTGACCTTGTTCAACTGACGGTAGTCGATACACATTCTGAGGGAACCATCTTTCTTTTTCCACAAACAAAACTGGGGCACCCCATGGAGAAATGTTAGGCCTGATGAAACCCTTATCAAGAAGATCCTTCAATTGATCCTTTAACTCTTTAAGTTCTGCGGGAGCGATTCTCTAGGGAGGAATAGAGATAGGATTCGTATCTGGAAGAAGATCTATCCCAAAGTCGATTTCTCATTCAGGAGGGACTCTGGGCAAATCTTCAGGAAACACTTCTGGGAACTCATTCACAACAGGAATAGACTGAAGGGATGGGGTTTCGAACTCTGTATCCATAACCCGCACTATGTGATAAACATAACCCTTAGAAATCATCTTCCTAGCCTTAAGATAGGATATGAAATGACCATTCAAGGAAGGGGGACTACCTTTCCACTCTAAGACGGGTTCATTTGGAAACTTTAAACTGACAACCCGAGTACGATAATCAACCGAAGTATAACAAGCATGCAACCAATCCATACCAAGGATAATATCAAAATGAGTCATCTCCAACTCTACTAAATCCCATGAAGTGACTCTATGAAGGGCTGAGATTGGGCAATTTTGGTAAATTCTTTTGTCTAGGACTGACTCACCAACAGGAGTAGAAACACAAAAGGGTTCTAAAATAAATTCAGGACAAATTTTGCATTTGAATGCTACATAAGGGGTCACAAAAGATAGGGAGGTACCGGGGTCCAACAAAGCATACACATCTAGAGAGAAGACTTTCTACATACCAGTAACAACATATGGGGAAGCCTCTTGGTCCTGACGAGAGGACATGACATAAATACGATCCTGGCATTGACTACCAGAACTCGAAGCAGTGCCCTGCTGGGCTGGTCGGCCTCCCAGAGCTGTTGGGGCAGATTGAGTCCTGCTACCACCCTGTCCCTTCTTAGCTGAAGGGCAATCTCTGATCCTATGACCAAACTGACCATATCCAAAACAACCCTCTCTACCGACTAGACACTCACCGGGATGATTCTTCCCACACTTGGTACAAACAGGGAAAGAAAGCCCCTTTGCACTATTCCCCTGAGAATAAGAGCATGCACCTCTACCTGACTGATCATGACGGGGCCTGGAGGCCTGAGAAGGAGTACTGGCAGAAGAATGCACGGGTCCTGATGACCTTTTCTAAAAAGAAGAGCGATGTCCGCCCCTGGACTTCTGATGGCCAAAACCTGAACTCTCGGATCTAGCCCTCTTATTCTCTCTAGCCATCTCCCTAAGATTGTCTCCCTCGATCTGGTGTGCATGGGTCATGAGTCTGGAAATGTTCATATCACTCAACAACATAGCAGACCTACACTCTTTCTCACCATATCTGAAACCCCATAGATAAATTACTCATCTGATCATGCACATCCGCTACTATAGATGGGGCATACCTAGACAACTGAATGAACTTCAAACTATACTCTTAGACTGACATCGACCTCTGTCTCAAGTTCACAAACTCCTCAGCCTTCACTTTCCTCAACTATCATGGAAATAACCGATTGAGAAAGGCCCTCTCAAAACACTCCCAAGTCATAAGGACATTGTCCCTAGCTCTAACTTCCTTCCATTGCGTGAACCAGATATGAGCCACATCCTTGAGTTGATAAGACGCGAGCTCCACACAATCAATATAACCCACTTGCATAACATCAAAGATCTTCTTTGCCTCATCAATAAAGCTAAGTGGGTCCTCACCCACCTTCGAACACCAAAATTCAAGTGGGTTCATTCAGACAAAATCACAAACTCGGGCCGCTACCCTACCTTGAGGGTGGATGGGGATAGGAGCCGACTGGTTGGCCTGAGGGGCCATGGTCTAGGCTAGCAAATAGATTGCATTTCTGAGCTCCTCATTCGTCACCTCAGGGGCCAGAACTAGAGCAACAACATTCTAAGTAGCTCGGTGAGGCCTAGCACATCGAGGCATAATATGAAATGTACAAGGAAGAGATTAGAGGTACATTAGAGTTAAACTCTTTCGCACAATATGATCATGAAGGAAGTGAACTTTTTCTAAAATATTGCATAGCCTCTCCCTCATATGTGTGGCGCGCTTCACACACATGAATGAGATTCTACTTGATGCGGCTTCAGACAATCTAGGACCCTTGAACTTGGCTCTAATACCAAGTTTGTCATGCCCCGAGGCTACCCCCTAGACATAACACAAGATCTGAGACATGAATTCCCTAGTTTAACCTTGGTCATCGCATACTCAGATAAACTTAAGGAAAATAAGTGGAAGCATACATAGAGAAGAGATAGAAATCCATAACTAAAGTAGTAAAAGTCTACAAAGAACCCATCCAGAATATAAACTAGCTATGTCTGAAGCCTCTAAATTTGAAATAAGATTTGATAGTACAAGACCCTAACTAACTCGGATAATCCAAAGGAAAGAGACATAAAAATACTAACAAAACTCCGGTCCTCAAATAATGAGGATTCACCAATAATCAGCTGAGTATCTGGCTTAATCTAGCCACAAGTCTGAGGGAAGGAACCTGAATCTATATCGTAAAGGATGCAGTGTAAAATACGTCAGTATTATAGGATGTATCGAGCATGTGAGATATGCATGAATCTGAGATGAGCATGCTAATAACACTTGTAAAATTGAGATCATGCTATAAGTGTAAAACTGAAAAGCAAGAGACTCAATGCTATGTCAAAGTAAGATACACAAAATATCATAAGTAATCATAATAGTTCTGAAGTCTGAAAGCAAGGAGTCAATGCATTTTAAAACGTGATATTGTTTTTGTGGGGGGTTATCTAACTGACATAGACCATGTAAGCTATGTGAAATTCGATGTATACTCCCCATCGAAAGGACCCAATATACCTTGCCAGGGTATAGAGGCATGGCTGTGGTGTGATCACTAAATCTGATGCCCAACTTAGGGGACTTAGAACCTACGAGGTCACGTAGTTCTGGGACCATTGATACTCTCACCCTGTCTAACTTGGTGCTAATACTACTTCCAAAACATATACGTATAGCTCATAATACTGGTGACATATCTGATATAATATCTGTTCATAACTTAGGTAGACTTATCTGGATGCCAAACCTTTCATAAAATATAGGGACATATCTAAATGTCCAAACTGTTGGAAAAGAATAAGGACATCTCTGATGTCATGTAATTCACAAGTCATGAGTCTTAATGCTTTCAAAATACACTTTTCTTTCTAATATCATAGTTTGAAGAATTAGGCATGCAATTTAATGAAAATAGAGGTCATGTTATCTAAACATACCAATTTTTTTCTTGAAGATATACAATTCAATGAAATCATGATAAAACTCATCAACAACATATGGTCTTTCAAAATAAATTAAGGAATCCCAATCAAATCATAAATAAACCATAAAAAGCCATAAATTGATGCATAGAAACTGATTTCATAAGTTTTCCCCTATTTAGATTAAAACCTTACTTTCACAAGTTCATAATTCAATATAAGAATTGAGGGTTTTGGGCACAAGAGTGAAAGGAACCCATTGTTGAATACCCACATACCTTGATTGATCTTAACCCACTTGAAATTTAAAATACTAGGAGACTTGAACTTGGAGCTTGAAACCTTGAGCTTGAGAGAGTTCTTTCCCTTTTTGGGAGATGAATGAAGATTTGAGAAGGGACTTAGGCTAATGAGGGGAAACCCTTCTAGTAATAGTCAAAACAACATCATTTAGGATTTAAAAGGGTAGGTAATGACTTAAATACCCTTGGGACGTAATTAGGAAAAAGTTGGGAAAAGTTGACTTTCAGGGACCATAGATGGATTCTACAGGTCATAGACCAAACCATGGCTCGTGGGTTCCATCCGTCATTCTTGTCCAAAGGAACAAGCTGCAGAAGGTAAACCATGAGTCAACAGGATGACTAGTCAACTAAATGATGGCTCGTAGACCTGAGTCGTAATTTATTGGAAACATGCAATCCTCTGAATCAAGTTCTACGAGTAACAGGAAAGTCCGTGGTTCAAACTATAGGCTGCTGACTTGACTCGAGGTTCCAGGGATCAATCAGTCCTCAGGTCTGATACCACGAGTTGACAAGATGGGACGTAGACTGAACTATGGTCCATAGAACTAACTCGTGGTTCTCATACCAGAGTCTGAGCCTGGCAGACTTAAACCACGACCCTATTCCACGATCTATGAACCAAACCACAGTCTATGGTTTGGACTCCTGAACCCTAAAAAGCTGAAATTTTCCTGAGATTCTGACTTTAAAAGCTGAATAAGTTTCCAGGGTGTTATAGGTATCTTTGACATATCTGAAAAGATGGACACCTTTGGAATCTGTCTAGAGCATTGAACAATCCAAATGGAATTCTTTTAAATGCAAAGGTACAATAGGGATAGGTGAAGGTTGTTTTCTCTTGGTCTTCTAGAGCAATAAAGATTTGGTTATAACCTAAATATCTATCATAGAAGAAGTAGAAACCACACCCTACCAATCTATCAAGCATCTGATTCATAAATTTAAGATGGAAATGATCTTTTTCAGTCGATGAATTTAACTTTCTGTAGTCTATGTACATTGTCCATCCGATCACCAACCTTAGATATTTTAATTGTACCTTTTCATTAGGTACGACTATGATCCCAGCTTTCTTAGGTACACATTGAACTGGACTAACCCATGTACTATCAGATATTAGGAAGACAACCCCTGCATCTAGCCACTTGATAATTTCCTTCTTAACCACATCTTGCATCAGAGGATTTAACCTTCTTTGATGCTAAATTGAAGGTGTGAAATCTTCTTGAAGGTTGATCTTGTGTGTGCATATTCCCAGAGGTATGCCAATTAAGTCGGCAATGGTCGAACCAAGAGCTCGAATATGCTTTTTCAAAACCTTGAGTAGTGCTTGCATTTGTTGTTCATTTAATTTGTTGGAGATGATGACCAGTAATGTCTTATTGGCACCCAAATAGGCATACCTCAAGTGTTATGGCAAGAGTTTGTGCTCCAACATTGGGGATTCAACAATGGAAGGTTTGGATAGGGGAGTCTTCCGATTTATTAAATCAAGATCAAATTTCTTTGAAAGATAGGAATAAGATCCCATTCCTACCAAAGCGCAACATATTGCATTATACTCTTCAATTCCTTCACAATCATAGTTCAATAAAATGGCTTCTAATGCTTCATCCATGAACCCTTCTTTCACATGTAGCTCGACACTCTCCTTAATTATACTAATTGCAAAGGTTGTTTGGATTTGTTGGGTTGCTTCATGGATCTACAAACATCGAAAGTTGCCTCTTTCTCATTCATTGAGAATTTAAGCTCCCCTAATTTCACCTTATTTAATGTGCACCTCGTATTCAAACATGGCAGCCCCAACATAATTGGTATTTCAAAACCACTTGTACAATCAGGTATCACAAAATCCACTGGATATACAAACTGACCTACTTTCACTAGCATGTCGTAGTAGATTCCAACATAAAATCTCATTCAATGATCGACCATGATTAATTTAATCTTTATAATGGTGGGTTGACCGAGTTCCAATCATTTGAAAGTGCCTAGAGACATCAAATTTACACTAGCACTTTTATCATATGCAATTTTCATTGATTTGTGTAACCCATTGGCACCATAAATGGTGAATGCACCCCGAATATCCTCTTCACTAACAAACTTACCCGAGATTATAGCACTACTTTGAGGAGACATGTGGATGACTCCATGCCCATTGGAGTTGTTTATAGTGCACATTTCTTTCACAACCTTAGCATACTCGGCCACTTGGGTGATAACACCATTTGATGGAACATTGACGGTGATCCTCTTCAACATAGATTCAAACTCTCTAGATTTCTCTTTTTCTTTTGCTTGCAATAATTGTTGAGGGAATGGAGGTGGACTTTTAGGAAAGGTCTTGTAAAATCTTGGTACCTTATTTTGATGATCTTGATATCCTGCAAAACCCCTTCCCAAAGCTCTTTTGGTGCTAGGTTTTCTGGTATCCAGACTTGCATTTTCTATGTGGTTGGGTTGGTTTATTTTTTCCTTGACTCCCTCATCTCTTTTTATTTGTTCAGATTCAAATTGATAGGTAAGCCATAGCATTCTATCTTTGAGATGTTTGATGGCGATAGAGTGTGAGTGTACCATTTGATCAAGACTCCCAAGTTTGTATCTCAACTCTTTGACGCCTTTGTCAATGGACTCCACCTTCTCTAGTACCCTCACAAGCATGCTTTCCACTCTAGAGCCATCATTCTCTATGTTCCAACCTTGATTCCCATGTTTTTGTTTCTCAAAACTTGAACTTGCTTTTTGGAGATTGGCATGGGAACCCAAATCATGGTTCTTAACCGATGCTTCTTCACTATATTCGCAAGAATGATGTGCATCTTCTACTAACTTCACAACCCCAACAACACCAATTGTGTTAACACTTTCGAATTTTTTATTTACTATACTCATAGTCATGAATTGAAGGAGAGTTCTGATGATTGATAACTCTCTATACTTCCGTGTGCCATTCCTCTTCCACCCATCAATTATTTTAGCGGAGGTAGAACCTATTTCCCCCTCGGCTCCCCAAGTGTTCAAATCACAACCTACTTTGTCACCTTTCTTGAAATGCAAATAGGGGTGAAAAATTAGATACTAGCAGCCATGTTTGCAGGGTTCACACCACCTGCACAACATCATAAATAACAACAAGGTAAAAGAACACAATACTAAACAAAGTGAACATTAACGACAATCAATTGGTGACTCAAAAACCACTCTCTGACAATGGTGCCATTTTTTATGACGCTCAAAAGCACTCTCTCGAAGGAGGTGATAGTGATCATCAAGCAAAACAATAAGTATCCCAATGGATGGTTGGGCTCGAATTCACAGAGAGTGGAGTGATTAATTATGCAAATTCTCGATTAATGATATGGGTAGCATTGGTGTTAGTTATATTTGGTAATCTCTCAATATTCTAAATATATATCCTATGGTGTTTGCTCAAGCGCCATAGTTTTTACATAAACCAACCAATTCAATTGCTTGGGGGAATCACACTATTTCTAGCTTAGATTCTTAGATGCGAGTTTCCGTCTATTAAGTTATTTCTAGTCTCAATCTAAGGTGAAAATCTCAAATTCCCACTATTGAATTCCTCTCTGAATCATGAACCCCTCTTTCAACCAAGAACACAATTAAAAAAACTCAATTAATGTTTGCAACCATAGATTTTATGATTAAACCTTGAGGAATTCAATAGACCTATATCAAACATCAATTATAAACATAATTAAGCAAGACCCACACCCAAATTCAAATACCCATCATGCACATGTCCCTATACAAGGAAATTAATTGCTCCTACTAAGGAAATACGAAGATATACTAATTGGGTAACTTATAATTCCATTCATATTCAACCCAATATCAATCTAAGATCAATCAATACAAAAATGGTGAATTCTAAGTATATAAGATGGAGAGAGAAGAGTACACTCTCAATATCTCCTTGGGAAAACTCAAAACACAAATTCTATCTCTGGTACACACCCCAAAATGGGTTTTAGAAATATCCTAATGCGTCACTTGGAGTTGGACCAAAATTATCCTTCTGGAGTGGTATGACGTGATGTGCAGTTACACCACCCATTTTGCATATTGCATGTCTTTTTTCCCTAAAACCAGTGATATCAGCTCCTTCGGTGGTGAGGTGGTAAGGGAGACGCGGACCGCACACCATATTATGCGGCTCACATGTTGGTCGCACCACTCGACAGATTCTTCCTCTTTTCGATCACCTTCACACTTCAACTTTTTTTTGGCTCTTGGGGTTTAATTTCTTTGTTTTCTACTTTTGATCAAGAGTACCTGCATTTTCATTAATAAAGGAAATAAGTACCTCTAATTCTCACTAAAACATGATAATAATGCATGAATAAAGGATCAATAAGTTGGTAGATTACCAACTTATCAATGAATACCCAGATCAGTTTCAGGTCCATGCATTTTAGTCAGATATGCAGTTAGTCAGAACTTCATGATTTGAATGCTCTCAGTTTCAGTATTTTTTGCATTCTAAGAAAAATTAGTATTTGAGTTATCCAGTATGTCAGTTTATCTATTTATTTACTTATTCAATTAGGAGTAGATTTAGAACTGAGTCGATGAGGGGATGAAGGCTCACCTATCAGTTTAGGCTGAGACTTTTAGTAGAAGTGCCTAAGTCCTAGAACTACCGTGCCACCGTAGGTTATAAAGAGGTCACCCATCAGTTAAGGCTTGACACCCTAGTCCCTTATTGGACATCAGATTGTTGGATCCACGCCAGAAAATGTTTCTACCATTGGAAAGGTATGAACACCCTCCTGGCCAGGGTTACAAGTTGGCCCCATAGTTAGCTCAGCTTGGTGTATGTCCCTTAACAGTAGCTCCTACAGTTCAGATTAAGTATTGCATTAATCATGTGTTTGGTTGATCAGTTATTCAATTCAGTTCAGAATTATAGAGTTGTATATTTAATACTTGGTCGTTGCATCAGTTATTCAACTTATCTTTCATGTTTAGATTATCTCGCCATATTCAGTACATATTTATATAGATTAGTATATATCCTGCATGCTCATTACATTCCAAGTACTGATACATATTTTTGTGCTACATCCTATTATGATTTAGGTTCAGGTGCTCAACATGCAGATCGTTCCTAGTGCGATTATCTAGTCCTTTCAACAACTTAGTTAGTGAGTCCTTATACTTTGAGGATGAGATTTATGCTTTGTTATTTCAGTTTTATTTATAGTTTTCAAACTTTGGAGTCAATTGGGGGCTGCGCCTGTAGTTTTGTATGCACGTGAAGCTGGTGACTTTTATGGTGATCTTATGATCACAGAAGACAGAAAAGGGTTGTCTACTACTGTTAATGACATTCACTTCACTCTAGATGAGAACTCTTTGGGCAAGATTCTTGGAGTACCCTCTGTGGGAATCTCCTATGTTAAAGGTCATCATGCCTCAGATGGAATTTTGGATATGATAGGGAAACTAAGGAGAAACCTGAATAGTAAGAGAATGCTGAAGAAGCAAATAAAATTTGAGTACCAATTATTTTAACTGGTCAACAAAGTATTGTTACCCCGTACCAAAGGAAGATCCCTTGCTTGTATTCTAGACATGTTCCTTATGGATACCTTGGCCACTCTTGTGCCTATCAGCCTTCTAGGCATTATGATTGAGCACACAACCCAAAATCTATGATCTCACGAAATACAATCATGGTCTAGGCTACTTGCTTATAAAGGTGTTCGATCATTTTGAGATTATCCCTATCACCTGAACTTTAGGCACCAGGAAGTAGATGTTCACTATCTCTACTCTGGAAGAGTGTGAATATGTCAAAAATAGAGGAGGGATTGGTCCTAGTTCTATGGTGTCAAACTTGATTGCTGCTCAAGAAAAGAGCACGGATGAACTGCAGAAGCTATCAGCTCTCTTGGCATAAAAGGATTCTAAGATTGCAGTGTTGAAGGCTAAACTGGTGCAGGGGACTCAAGGAACAACTTAGGGACTCGGTTCTTCAAATGAACTACAAGAGGAAAATACTCAGCTCAAGGCTAAAATAGTGACGCTGAAGTAGAAAGTGGTTGATATGACTGAGCAGATGATGCAAGATTAACGGGATGCTTTCAAGCGCCTTGATCATCTCCTTTTCAAGTCCTAGCTCCTATATTTGTCCCTCTGTGTTTGATCTTATCTATTTTTGATTGTCTATCCTATCTTTTCTATATTTTAGACTCTTGTCCTGTTTCTTTTTTCATCTTCTCCCTCAATCCTGGTTATTACTTGGCTCTAGTAGTAGCACTTACTATTATTTTTGTTATGTGGATTGAAATAATTCCCTGTTTTGTATGTGTATTTCTACATTTATGAAAATTGATGTTGCTTCTATTTTTTTTTTAGTTGTTGTTTTTATTCGTGATATTATTGCCCTAGTGGCCAGGAGTTAACCTTGCTTCTGATATTATTTCTCATGTTACTGCTGTTGTTTTTAATGATGCCAAAAGGTTGAAGTTTGTGCTTGATCTTGTGTTCTCTTTGGAGATCTTAGTAAGGTGGAACTACTGATAGGGTAAACTACTGATAAGGGGAACTATTAAAAGGGAGAACTACTGATAGGGGGGACTACTGATAAGGGGGAATTATTGAAAGGGGGAACTAACTTGTGTTGTCTTTGAAGATCTTAGAAAAGTGGAACTACTGATAGAGGGAAATGGAACTTGATGTTTGTCATCATAAAAGAGGGGAAAACTGTTAAGTCACTATGTATGTTTGTGTATTTTGATGATTGACAATCTTTTCACTGGCACTTGGTGTAGGGACCAGGTAACCACTTACAGTAAATTAGTACAAGTCACTTTCACAGACAGTCGTAGTGTACCACTCTGTGTCAGTACAACTTCTAGTCTCTCCCATTATCTAATGGAATATGCCCAAGGTTTTCCCTCCAATATTTCCTCATATATATTCATCATCTCTTGGAGGAAAACCTAGTTTTTTCTAAATCAAAATCATCCTTCTTTCATTGCAAAAGCTGTCGGAAGACTGTCTCAAGAACAAAGCTTCATCAACCTTAGAATCAGTTTGCTCAAGAAGAATATGTACCTTGTCTTAGGTTGATTAGGTCTTTTGTTCTGTACCTAATCATTGTAAACTCGCTCCTCTTCTAGAGGCCTGTGTGAGTGCTTTTATCTTTGTCTTAAATACCTATAGATCTGAGTCTGTTGGCTAGAGTTAGATGTAGTTGATTCATACTAGAGTTATTGTGAAAGTAAACTTGCAATAGAGTTATTGTGAGTACGAGGAATTAGGAGTCTAGTTCCTAGATTGCAAGGGGTTGTAATATGATATTTGTTCGTTGTTATAGTGAAGTTGTTGGTGAAAATCCTACGAGGTAGGTCATGGTTTTACTCCCTTGAGCAAAGAGGTTTCCACGTAAACATCCTGTGTATTTTATTTTATTGCATTACGTGTGTGTTGTTTACTTCTCTGACGTTGTTGGCGGACATAGTAGAGAATCTGGTTCCTAGCTTAGTAGTGGGTTGTACAAACCTTCATAAGTGCTTTTGGCTTTTAAGCATTTTTTTTTACTTTTTGGGGTGTTTGGTAAAGACAAAAAGTTCTTTTAAGCACCTACTTTTAGGCTAAAAATATTTTCCGACCCATATTAGTTGGACACTGTACTAAAAATAGTTGTCCCATATTAGTTGATCATCTTACTAAATAAAGAAAGCATTAATTAAATATTTCTCATATTATCATTCCAATTAATTCTTTTTAAAATTGTTCACACTTATTTGTAAAGTTCCAAAGAAGTTTCTTAAGGAGTGAATTAGTAAAAGTACCTTCTTATTTATAATTTCTTAACATGCGTGTAAAAGAAAAGTGGTCAACTGATATGGGACGAAGGGAGTACAAAATAAGCTAAAAGTCAAAAGTTGGATATTGGTTTTTAGCTTATAAGCTACTTTATAAAAATCCAATCCAAACACCCACTAAGAATATATTTGGATGAGGTTATAACTTATGATTTATAAGCCAAAAGTCATAAGTTATAGTATTTCTAAATTATGACTTTTGACTTATTTTTGTTATTTTGGTTTTTAAAAAAAGTGCTTGAAAGTACTTTTTATTTTATCAAACACTATAAAATTGCTTAAAAGCTATTTTGACTTAAAAACATCTAAAATAAGTCAATCCAAATAGGCTTTAAGTAAGGTGAATAGTGCAATGCCTATTCTAGCCATTAATCCATGCCAAAGGAATTGTTGGTATACCGATCGGATGTAATGACCCATTTGATCATTTTGAGTGTTAGAATCTGTTTCTCCTAAATGACACTCTCTGTTGGTAGTCCCACCAATGTCTGCATTGATTTTATGCTCATAAAAATAAGCTTGAAAGAAAAGTTTTTTTTATCATCCATTGTTCATCAGAAGTTATTTGAACAGATATTCTAGGAACTACTCTTACAAGGACTATCTCAAACTGTAATAGTAACTTGATAGGCAAATTAGAACTGCAAGGGCAAACAACACCCCCAAACAATGTCTTTTGTTAATATATTATAATGCTATATCCGGTTAACCAAAGAGAAAAAGTAGTGCCACAATGTCATACCAAGAAGTACTTGATGGATTAATAGCTACTCTCTGCTCCGTTTGCTACCTTTTTATTCCCATTCGCCCCCTAATATCACCTTTTCCCCCACCCCTAACAAGAAGTTGTACCCTTGTTCCTTTGTTATGTAAATGAAGATGGGTATCACAAGAATTTGTTGGACAAAGCATAAGCATTAATTTCTGATCCCAATTGTAAAGGCAAAGCTGTGCAAGAACCAGATCTTTCCTTTAGAGCCTTTGAAATAGCTTGAATAGTAGACGGTGTTGTGTGGCAATAACCACCGATGAGTTTATCACCTGCATCATGCCATGCTGGTGCAAACAGCTCGAACTTGTCATCATCAAAGCATTTCGATGGCTGCAAATAAAATTATCAAATACTTTTATGAATGTAGACCTAGTGATTCATGTAAAAGGAATCTAGGCATAAGATAAGAATATGTTACTAGCCATATTTTTGATATGCCATCCCATATCTCACCACTATTGGGATATACAATTATTGCTTTCACCGTCAACTGTGAAATTAAACTAGATCAGAAATGATCGATGTGCCTAATTTCCAACTTCTTTTTACTAAGGAGAATGATTATTACCTCCTTAAGTTTTTGTATGAGAGTTTGAATAAAATGGGGAGGGGCGCAATTAATGCCAACTACACTGATTTTGTAACTTTTACTAATAACATCAAGGAAATCCTAGAAGCTTTCTCCTGAAGGCGCATTCTCACCATACACTGAGCTGAAACATATCCAAGAAGGAATCTCTACATTTTCTTCTTGAAGCAGCTCTACACATGCCTGCACTATCAATTTCATAATATCATACAAAAAAATTCAATAAACTAATCTCCGAGCATAGGTAATACTACTGATAAGGAAAAAACTCAAAATGTTTGTCCATAAATTATGTCATATTCAAATTTACAGGTAAAAAACATGTGTTGTTCTAAAAAGAAATTTAAGAAACATAGAAGGTTTGTCATTTTTCTCATTTGTTCCTGGATTTCCCTGTATTTCAATTGTATGAAGAACCTTGGAGCTCTTTGAGCCTTGCCGCAAGCTGCATGGGAAATAAACATTGCCTTACTGTTGCTATCTTATTAAGAATTGTAGAGAGTTAATTTCTAACTCAACTAATCATTTTTATCTCAAAAAGTCACTCAACTGATGATAATTATCTTAGAAAGTCTTTGAACTTTGTTTTATAATAGAAAAATCATTCAACTATTGTAAAAGTTGGCTTACAAAATTTCACATTAGCAATATTAGAAATAATGATGTCCGATAAACCCTGTCAGAAACAATTTAGCAAGTTCTATATAACAACAGTGACTTTTCTGTAACAAAACAAAGTTGAGCGACTTTCTGTGATAAAAGTTGTTAGTAGAGTGACCGTTTGAGAAACTAACTCAAATTATAGAGGGGCTACTTGTTTGAATAATAAAAGAGAATGGTTTAAGAAACTGTTTATGCCAGTATTTTACAATATAAGCAATTTAAATATATAGATCTAGGTTACAAAAATAATTTTTATTTGCAAGAACAAAGAGCAGATGTAAAGGAATATGTTCTGTACTTGTGATAAGCCAACACCAATAAATTACGTGAAGTTAGTGAGTTGAGTGAAGGTTTTCTGTGAATTAAGATAGATATCCAAAAAAAATGGTGATGTATATACGAGGAACTAATGCAAGACAATACCTTAGCTTCTAATTTTTTGGGAATGGTCTCGAAAGCTAGTTAATCGAGTCCCACATCCACAAGAACTTGCAGTCTACGTCGATGCAAATCCTTGAGCTTATGCAGACTTGGATGGGGTCTATAATTTCCACTTGGGGAATAAAATTAACAAGATCAAGATTTCAAACTCTACTTCTAGAATTCATTTAACGTTTACAGTTTGTAATAAAACAAGGTCATAATGGTGTACCTGTACTCTGAACCATCAGCAAGATAAGCTCCATAGCTTCCAATGGAGGTTGCAACCAAAGCCCTGTTATAGCTCTATCTGGGATATCTTTTCACAGCATTCCAGAACTTATCCCTAGCTTTAACTACTAACTTGACACTTTTCTGTAACTAGGATTCTTGTAACACCCCGTACATGTATCCAGCTATCAAATCCTAAATTCATCAAGGTTACTGCATTTCCTGCAAACTGTATGGTCACCACGGGTAGTGCCACGGACGTTGTAGCTTAGATGGACCATGGGATATCCCATGAAGACCAAATAGTTGGGCTGTGCCAGCTGCTTCAGTCCGACGGGCGGCCATGACGGGCGTCGCAGGTGCGATGGCCCGTAGGACCTCACTGTCGGAATGGTCTACCATTCCTCCCCAGCAACCAGTCTTTCGATCGGCTAGGCCACGAGCGTCTCCAGTGCGACGAGTCATGAGAGATCGCCATCAAAAGGAACCAGCAGACTTCCACCAAGGCCACCCCTGCCCGACGTCTTAGTCGACGGGCCGTCGTGGGTACGACATCCGTCGGATAGCCCGTAAGGCGGCCCAATTTCCTGAAACTTTTTATCTAAATCCCAGGGGCATTTTAGTCATTTCCCATCCTGTTATGTATTAAGTGAAGTCGTTTTGACTACTTTTAGAAGGGTTTTCACCCATATTACCCTAAGTCTATCCTAAGTTTCTCATTCCTCACTCTAGGAGGAAAAGTGCTCTCAAGTTCAAGTCTCCAAGCTCCAAGTCAAGTCTCCTAGTTCTTTTCCAATCAAGTGGGTAATCTTCCACCAAGGTATGCAGGTTTTTAACAATGGGTTCCTTTAATCCTTGTGCCAAAATTCCTCAAACTCTTATCTTGAATTATGAAGTTATAAAATTAGGGTTCTGATCTAAAATTGGGGAAAGTTTATGAAATGAGTTTCTATGTTTAAATTCATGATTTTCTATTGATTACTCATGATTTTGATTATGATTCTCTCATTGGTTTTACAATCCCAAGCATGAATGTTGATTTCTAGCATTAAACTACGAATTTACATATTTTCAAGAGAAAGTTGGCATGATTAGATATTATGGCCTCTATGTATTTATGAAATTGCATGACTAATTATTTAAGTATGAATTTAGAAAGAAAAGTATATTTTGAATTATGGTCTTGCAAAGTTTTAAGAATCATGACTTTTGAATTGCATCAGATATGTCCTTATACTTTTCCAACAGTTTTGGACATCAGATATGTCCCTATATTTTAAAACAGTTTGGACATCAGATATGTCCCTATGTTTAAAGAAAGTTTGGACATCAGATATGTCCCTATGTTTAAAGAAAGGTTTGGCATCTAGATATTCCCACCTAAGTTAAGTGAATTGCACGGTATCAGATATACCCTTATACTTTTCAAACAGATTTGGCATCAGATATGCCCAAGTATTATATGACCTATATGTATGTTTTGGGAGTAGTATTAACACTAAGTTGGATAGGGTGAGAGTACCCAAAAAGGTCCCAGAATTACGTGCCACCATAGGTCTTAAGTCCCCTCTATTGGGCATCAGTTTAGTGATCACGCCAAGTAATGCCTTTATACCATGCCAAGGTATATTGTGTCCTTTAGATGGGGTGGATACATTGGATTCCATGTAGCTCACATGGTCTATGTCGGTTAGAGAACCTCCCACAAGAAAATAGTTTATGCTTTGAAACTTGCATTTGACTCTTATTCAGATTTCTGACTTATTACTTATGATTATGTTTCAGCTTAAAGAAAGTATTAGAGTCATTGCATTGAGTTTATATTTAAAAGCATGATTTCAGTTATTTAAGTATACTTAGCATGTTTTAATCATGTTCATGCATTGCTCACATACTTAGTACATTCCATAGTACTAACACATATTAAGTTGCATCCTTTGATGATGCAAATTCAGGCATACCTTCTCAGGCTCGTGGCTAGAGTCCCAGGCCACTCCCCCAGCCATCTTTGGTGAGTCCTCATAGTTCGAGGGCTAGATCTTAGTTCAGTTTTTATGCTTCCTTTACGTATTAGATTGTTGAGTTAGTTGGGGTGTTATCCCATCAACTCTCTATGAGTGTACTAGAGGCTTTCAAACATAGATGTTATGAGATGATATTTTTATTATATTTCCTATTCAACTCTCTATCTGTGCTATGTCTTCTAGTTTTCGGATTTACTTTGATGCTTTCGCTATATCTTATATTTGTTATACTTGATATTGCTATGACCAAGGGTTAGCTTGGGATCCTTGTGGTTCCAAGTCCCGTGTTATGTCCAGGGGATAGCCTCGGGGTGTGACAAACTTGGTATCAGAACCTCAGGTTCAAGAGTCCTAGGATATCTGAAAGACGCATCGAGTAGAGTCTTTTCCATGTGTGTGAAGCGCGCCACACATATGTGAAGGAAGCTATGAGATGTCTTAGAAAAACTCCACTTCTTTCATGATCACATCGTGTGGTAGATCTTAAGTCTAATGTTCCTCTAATCATTATCTCTTATGTTTCAGATTATGCCTCCTCGACGTGTTATGCCTCCCCGAGCCTCTCAAAATATTGCTTCTCAAGTTCCGGTTCTGGATGTCACTAATGATGAGTTTAGGAATGTTATTCACCTGCTACCTAAGACTTTGGCAAATCAACAGGCTCCTTCCCCCGCTCATCCTCAAGGTGGGGTAGCGGCCCAAGTTCGTGACTTTATCCGTATGAACCCACCGGAGTTTTGGGGTTCGAAAGTGGGAGAGGACCCGCTCAATTTTATTGATGAGGTGAAGAAAATTTTTGAGCTTATGCAAGTAGTGGGTGTTGATTGTGTTGAGCTTGCATCCTATAAACTCAAGGATGTGGCTCATATTTGGTTCACGCAACGGAAGGAGGCTAGGGTGAGGGATGCAATCCCCATGACTAGGGAGTGTTTCGAGAGAGCCTTTCTTGATAGGTTCTTTCCCCGTGAGTTGAGGCAAGCGAAAGTGGAGGAATTTGTGAACTTGAGACAAGGTTCGATGTCGGTGCAAGAGTATAGTTTGAAGTTCACTCAGTTGTCTAGATATGCTTCCTTCATGGTAGCGGACCCTCATGATCAAATGCGCAAATTCATCTATGGTGTTTTTGATATAGTGAAGAAAGAGTGTAGGTCTGCTTTATTGTTGAGTGATATGAACATCTCTCATCTCATGACTCATGCCCATCAAATTGAGGGTGACAAGCTTAGGGAGATGGCAAGGGAGAACAAGAGGGTTAGATCCGAGGGATCAGGTTTTGGTCATCACAGGTCTGGAGGTGGACATCGCTCTTCTTTCCAGAAAAAGTCATCAGGTCCTGTTCACTCTTCTGTTAGTGCTCCTACCTAGGCTTAGAAGCCTCATTATTATCATAGTGGTAGAGGGTTTGGCTCCTATTCCTAGTCCCAGGGTAGTGTTACTAAAGGATCTTCTTACCCAACTTGTGTTAAGTGTGGGAAGACTCACCCCGGTGAGTGTATGATTGGTAGAGAGGGTTGCTTTTGGTGTGGCCAGACCGGGCACCGAGTTAGGGATTGAACTTAGGCTAAGAAAGGGCACGGAGGTGGTAGGACTCCGTCTACCCCCGCAGCTTCTGGTGGTAGACCAGACCTGCAGGGCGCAACTTCTAGTTCTGGTGATCAGCTCCAGAACCTTCTTTATGCTATGTCCTCCCGCCAGGATCATGAGAGTTCTCCAGATGTGGTTACCGGTATGTTGAAAGCCTTCTCTCTTGATGGGTATGCCTTGTTAGATCCCGGTGCTTCCTTATCTTTTGTAACCTCTTATGTGACTTGTAAGTTCGAGATTCGTCCCGAATTACTTTTAGAACCCTTTCATGTTTCTACTCCTGTTGGTGAGTCAATCCTAGATGAAAGAGTCTATCGAAATTGCCCTATCTCAGTCATTCATAGAGTCACTTCAGTGGATTTAGTAGAGTTGGAGATGACTGATTTTGATGTCATTCTTGGTATGGATTGGTTGTATGAATGTTATGCCTCAGTTGATTGTCGCACCCGTGTGGTTAGTTTCAAGTTTCCTAATGAACCCATCCTAGAATGGAAAGGTAGTCCCTTTTCTTCGAAGGGTCATTTCATATCTTATCTTAAGGCTAGGAAGATGATTTCTAAGGGTTATGGCATCATATAGTTCAGATTATGGACACGGAGTCTGAGACCCCGATTGTTCAATCGGTTCCTGTTGTGAATGAATTTCCAGAAGCGTTTCCTGAAGATTTGCCCAAAGTCCCTCCCGAGAGGAAAATTGACTTTGGGATAGATCTTCTTCCGGATACAAATCCTATCTCTATTCCTCCCTATAGAATGGCCCCCATGGAACTCAAGGAGTTGAAAGATCAGCTGAAGGACTTGCTTGATAAGGGTTTCATCAGGCCTAGTATTTCTCCTTGGGGTGCCCCAGTTTTGTTTGTTCGGAAAAAGGATGGATCTCTTAGAATGTGTATCGATTACCATCAATTGAACAAGGTCACAATCAAGAATACGTATCCCATTCCTAGGATTGATGACTTGTTCGATCAACTTCAAGGTGATAGTTTCTTCTCCAAAATCGACCTTAGATCCGGTTATCATCAGCTTCAGGTTCGGGAGTGTGATATCCTGAAGACAGCTTTCAGGACTCGGTATGGTATTATGAGTTTGTTGTTATGTCTTTTGGCTTAATGAATTCTCCTGCAGCTTTATGGATTTGATGAACCGTGTGTTCAAGCAGTATTTGGATATGTTTGTGATTGTTTTCATTGATGATATCCTCATCTACTCTCAGAGTGAGGAGGAGCATGCGGATCACTTGAGGGTGGTGTTGCAAACACTCAAGGATAGACAATTGTTTTCTAAGTTCATCAAGTGTGAATTCTGGATGCAGTCTGTTGCTTTTCTGGGTCACATGGTGACTAGTGATGGTATTCGGGTTGACTCTCAAAAGATCTAGGCGGTAAAGAACTGGCCTAAACCTACTTCTCCATCCGATATTAGAAGCTTCATGGGATTGGCTGGTTACTATAGCAGATTTGTGGAAGGGTTTTCTTCCCTTACTTCCCCATTGACTCGATTGACTCAGAAGAAGGTTAAGTTTCAGTGGTCCGAGTCTTGTGAGAAAAGTTTTCAGGAATTGAAGACTCGATTGACTACAGCTCCAGTATTGGTTCTACCCAAGGGCCTTGATGATTTTGTTGTGTATTGTGATGCATCCAGAATTGCATTGGGTTATGTTTTGATGCAACGGGGTAAGGTGATTGCTTATGCCTCGAGACAACTTAAGGTGCATGAGAAGAACTACCCTACTCATGATCTTGAGCTAGCGGCCGTGGTTTTTGCTTTAAAGATTTGGAGGCACTACTTGTATGGTGTGCATGTGGATGTTTTTACCGATCATAAGAGTCTTCAATATGTGTTCACTCAAAAGGAATTGAATTTGCACCAAAGAAGATGGCTTGAACTTCTTAAGGATTATGATATGAGTGTGCTTTACCATCCGGGTAAGGCCAATGTCGTGGCGGATGCTTTGAGTAGGTTGTCCATGGGAAGTGTAGCTTTCATTGAAGATGGAAAGAAGGAATTGATTAAAGAAGTTCATAGACTTGCTCGGTTGGGAGTTCGCCTTATGGACTCGACCGAAGGTGGTGTGATTGTGACTAATGGTGCCGAATCATCCTTGGTGGCTTAGGTAAAAGCTAAGCAAGACCAATATCCCATTCTACTTTAGCTTAAGGGTACAGTTCATCAGCAGAGGGTTGAGGTTTTCTCCCAAGGGGGAGATGGTGTGCTTTTTTATCAGGGTCGCTTATATGTGCCAGATGTTGATGGGTTGAGACAACAGATTTTGTCCGAGTCTCACAGTTCTAGATACTCCATTCATCCAGGTGCCACTAAGATGTACCGTGATCTACGGGAAGTCTTTTGGTGGAATGGTATGAAGAAGGACATAGCCAGGTTTATGGCTAAGTGTCCCAACTGTCAGCAGGTAAAGGTGGAATATCAAAGGCCAGGTGGTATGCTTCAAGATATTGACCTTCCCTCTTGGAAATGGGAAGCAATCAATATGGACTTTATTACAGGATTGCCTCGTACTCGAAGGCAACATGACTCCATTTGGGTGATTGTTGACTGGATGACCAAGTCATCCCATTTCTTGGCTGTTAAGACTACAGATACAGCGGATGATTATGCTAGACTCTACATTCAGGAGATAGTCCGATTGCATGGTGTTCCTTTGTCTATCATTTTGGATAGAGGTCCTCAGTTTACATCTCAGTTTTGGAGGTCATTTCAGAAAGGTCTTGGTACTAAGGTGAAGCTTAGCATAACTTTTCACCCTCAGATGGATGGCCAGGCCGAGCGTACTATTCAGACTTTGGAGGATATGTTGAGAGATTGTGTTATTGACTTCAAAGGGAATTGGGATGACCACTTACCTCTTATCGAGTTTGCCTACAATAACAACTTTCACTCTAGTATCCAGATGGCTCCATATAAGGCACTTTATAGACGTAGGTGTAGATCTCCTATTGGTTGGTTTGAGGTTGGTGAGGCAGCCTTGATTGGTCCAGATTCTATGCATGAGACTATGGAGAAGTTCAGCTTATTCGGGAAAGGTTGAAGACCGCTCAGAGTGGATAGAAATCTTATGTGGATGTGAGGAGAAGGGAGTTAGAATTTGAAGTCGATGATTGGGTTTTCCTTAAGGTGTCACCCATTAAGGGCATGATGAGGTTTGGCAAGAAAGGAAAACTTAGTCCCCGTTTTGTAGGTCATTATTGGATTTCGAGGAGAGTTAGTAGTGTTGCTTATGAGTTGTAGTTGCCAACGGAGTTGGAAGCAGTTCATCCAGTTTTCCATGTTTCCTTGTTGAAGAAGTGTGTTGGCGATCCGAGCTTGATTGTTCCTTTGGAAAATGTAGGTGTGAAGGATAGTCTCACCTATGAGGAAGTCCCCATGGAGATCCTTGATCGTCAGGTTCGGAGGTTGCGAAAAAAAAAAGTCTCTTCGGTAAAAGTCCTTTGGAGGAATCAGCTTTTTGAGGGTGCTACTTGGGAAGCGGAAGAGGCCATGAAGGCCAAATATCCTCATATCTTTCCTTATGATTCAGTTCCAGCTTGAGGTACTAGGTTCCTCCTTAGTACGTCCCTCCGATTCTACTCCATCAGTTTCTCTCATGATTCTAGCATGCATCCATGTTTTACGAAGTTAGTTTATCATGTTTTCAAGTTGAAAAGCTCAAGTTTTATGATTACCCCTTGATTTATATGTTTTGATGTTTGGTTGGGCTGTTTTCCCCTCAGCTTCCTTTGTCTAGCCTTTATTCAAGGACGAATGATCCCAAGGGGAGGATATTGTAACACCCCGTACATGTATCCAACTATTGAATCCTAAATTCATCAAGGTTGCTGCATTTCCTGCAAATTGTGTGGTCACCACGGGCAGTGCCATGGGCGTCGCAGCTCAGACGGCCCGTGGGATATCCCGTGAAGACCAAATAGTTGGGTTGTGCCAGCTAACTCAATCCGATGGGCAGCCACGACGGGCGTCGCAGGTGCGATGGCCCGTAGGACCTCACCGTCAGAATGGTCCAGCCATTCCTCCCCAGCAACCAATCTTCTGATGGGCTAGGCCACGGGCGTCGCCAGTGCGACGGGCTGTGGGATCTAGCTGTCAAAAGGGACTAGCAGAATTCCACCAAGGCCACCCCTCCTCAACGTCTTGGCCGATGGGCCATTGTGGGCATGACGCCTGTCGAATAGCCCGAAAGGAGGCCCAGCTTCCTGAAACTTTTCATTTAAATCCCAGGGGCATTTTGGTCATTTCCCATCCTATTATGTATTAAGTGAAGTACTTTTGACTACTTTTAGAAGGGTTTTCACCCATATTACCCTAAGTCTATCCTAAGTTCCTCATTCCTCACTCTAGGAGGAAAAGTGCTCTCAAGTTCAAGTCTCCAAGCTACAAGTCAACTCTCCTAGTTCTTTTCCAATCAAGTGGGTAATCTTCCACCAAGGTATGTGGGTTTTTAACAATGGGTTCCTTTCACCCTTGTGCCCAAATTCCCCAACTCTTATCTTGAATTATGAAGTTATGAAATTAGGGTTTTGATCTAAAATTGGGGAAAGTTTATGAAATGAGTTTCTATGTTTAAATTCATGGTTTCCTCTTGATTACTCATGATTTGATTATGATTCTCTCATTGGTTTTAAAATTCCAAGAATGAATGTTGATTTCTAGCATGAAACTATGAATTTACATATTTTCAAGAGAAAATTGGCATGATTAGATATCATGGCTTCTATGTATTTATGAAATTGCATGACTAATTCTTTAAGTATGAATTTAGCAAGAAAAGTATATTTTGAATTATGGTCTTGCAAAGTTTTAAGAATCATGACTTTTGAATTGCATGACATCATATATGTCCTTATGCTTTTTCAACAGTTTTGGACATCAGATATGTCCCTATGTTTAAAGAAAGTTTGGACATCGGATATGTCCCTATGTTTGAAGAAAGGTTTGGCATCTAGATATGCCCACCTAAGTTAAGTAAATTGTACGGTATCGGATATACCCTTATGCCTTTCAAACAGATTTGGCATCAGATATGCCCAAGTATTATATGACCTATATATATGTTTTGGGAGTAGTATTAGCACCGAGTTGGATAGGGTGAGAGTACCCAAAAAGGTCTCAAAACTGTGTGCCACCGTAGGTCTTAAGTCCCCACTGTTGGGCATCAATTTAGTGATCACGCCAAGTAATGCCTTTATACCCTGCCAAGGTATATTGGGTCCTTTAGATGGGGCGGATACAATGGATTTCATGTAGCTCACATGGTCTATGTCGGTTAGAGAACCTCCCACAAGAAAACAGTTTATGCTTTTAAACTTGCATTTGACTCTTATTCATATTTCAGACTTATTACTTATGATTATGTTTCAGCTTAAAGAAAGTGTTAGAGTCATTGCATTGAGTTTATCTTTAAAAGCATGATTTCAGCTATTTAATTATACTTAGCATGTTTTCATCATGTTCATGCATTGCTCACATACTTAGTACATTCCATAGTACTAACGCATATTGTGCTGCATCCTTTGATGATGCAGATTCAGACATACTTTTTCAGGTTCGTGGCTAGAGTCCCAGGCCACTCCCCCAGCCAGCTTTGGTAAGTCCTTATAGTTCGAGGACTAGATCATATTTCAGTTTTATGCTTCCTTTACATATTAGATTATTGAGTTAGTTGGGGTATTGTCCCATTAACTCTCTATGAGCGTACAAAGGGGTTTCAGACATAGATGTTATGATATGATCTTTGAGTTATATTTTCTATTTGACTATCTATTTGTGCTATGTCTTCTGGTTTTCGGATTTACTTTGATGCTTCCGCTATGTCTTATCTTTGTTATGCTTGAGATTGCTATGACCAAGGGTTAGTTTGGGATCCTTATGGTTTCAAGTCCCATGTTACGTATAGGGGTAGCCTCGGGGCGTGACAATTCTACTTCTTCAGTGTACAATCCCATTGATATAAATCCCAAAAAAGTGGCCTGTAACAATACCATAAATTAGCATTTGTAACTTAGAAATGATGATCAGATTATAAGGTAAATGTCTAATTTAGGTACCTGAAAGGATGAAGTCTCTAGTATATCTACGCCAGCTTCCAAATATTCCAAATGTACCTACGAGCATTCACATTTTGAGCCAAATGTTAAGCAATTAGATGTTAAGTTATAAGCAGGAAGATCCTTGGCGTACCCGTTTGACAAGATCAGGATCTTTGATCAAGCAAAGAGCAATCCAAAGAGTATCATTAATGGAAGCGTCATGCTTTTCGAGTTGCATGGTGAATCCACCATCAACGATGGCATAACCCCCTGCTTTCTCAATCAGATCATCTAACAATGTTGTAGCCTTGTGAATGCCCATTTATCTACAATTCTCTTTTTCTCTCTTTCTTTTATGGAATGAATAATGAGGTTTATGGGAGAGAATTTTATATGAGTCAATAAGATGACAAAGAAATCAATCACGCGTTATTTGGTAGATTTACCAATTTTTATCTTCCTATGTGTAAATAGAAGTGCAACGTATGTATAACATAGTTGTGAACGCGGACGCTTTACAAAACCACATTCTTCCTCCAATTCCTTTGATTCTTTTTCTATTAATAATGTGTTTCTACCTACCTAATGTAGACAAGGGAAAAAGATCAATTTTAGGCTCCATTACCTAAATACCCCTGCAATTCCTAATTATACATGGCATTGAACTTTTGTTTTCATGAGGTATATGCCACCTGAAGGCCTAAACCTTTTCAACTTATTCATCTGCGGCGGACCTAGCCTATTAGAAGGGGGTGCATGCGCACCCGTTTTAACCTCGATTTTTTTTTTTGTATATTTACTTGTTTATACCTTAATAACCATCATATATTTTAGGGATAATTTATGAAACCTCCTCTCAAATTTTGCTCTATCATACTGACCTCCCTCATGATTTATGATATTACGCGTACCTCCCTTATTTTAAAATTTTTGTAACAATTCTTTTTACCTATTTTTCAGTAATGTAAATAAAATACTTTTGAAAAATATGCCCTTTTAATAATATTAAAATCCTTAATTAATTATTTTTATCAAAATATCATATTTGATAAATTCTTAAAAATAAAAATAAAAAACACAATTCTGTTTATATCAGATATCATATTGGATAAATTCTTTAAAAATAAAATAAAAAACACAATTTCTTTCCTCAAAAAATTCTTCTCTGCAAACAAGAGTCAAGTTCTTTTTCCTCTTTCTCTCTTATTTTTTATGCACGAATAATTGGTTGTCTTTGTTTTCTCTTTTGTATACATTGCAGCACAAATCCCTCCCAATATGTGACTGGTTTTTGAGCATCAGTATTGAAAGGTGATGTTTGTGCAATTGCTTATCCAAGACAGTGTGTCCATGCAACAATTGGCCTCACAGGAAAGGAAGAGGAAGAAAATACGGGACTCACATTTGTAGAGAAAAGTATTTTCCAACAAATAAATTGTATGTTTTTAACATTATGTTATTTGTTAAATATGGTATTATAATTGAAGGAATTTGATATTATACAAGGGGCAAATTTTTCAAAAGTATTTTATTTATATTAATGAAAAATAGGTAAAAAGAATTGTTACAAAAATTTTAAAATAAGAGAGGTATGCGTAATATTGTAAACCACGAGAGAGGTTAGTGTGATGGAGTAAAACGTGAGGGGAGGTCTCTAAATTTAATTGTGAAATTGGTGCAATTGGTCATTGAACCACTAAATTAAAGCCCTTGGGCGACTATGGAACGTGAGTTTGAGTCTCTGTAGCAACATTTATTTTTATTTTTTTGGAGTTTAATTTGTGTCACGACCCAAAACTGGGCGATGATGGCATCTACGTAAACCCCCAGTAGATAAGCCAAAACCCAATAATACGAAAGACAATTAATAATAATTAAACGAAGGAAAAGAGGAAGATGTAAAGGAAAGACAGGGCCAATAGCATATATACATACCAACGTACAAAATATACATAAGATGGCCCTAAAGTTACCAAAGAGACAAAACAACACGAGAACCAACCCGGACCTGGGGTCACTAGTACAAGAGCGACTAAAGTAAGAAGTAGCTATACAACAGACTCTGTCCATCCAAAATACAAAATATAGACAGAATATACAAGATTGAAAGCATGTCAAGTAGCAAAAAGCGGCGGGAGCTCACCGCGATCCAAACTGCAACAGGCCTCGAACGATAGGAAGGTCGGTGAGGGTGGCTCGTACTAGGTGCTACATCATAAAAAGATGCAGAGTATAGTATGAGTACCAAAATAACGGGTACTTAGTAGGCATCATAGGCCGATCGAGCGCAGAAAGATAATATATATATATAATAAGATACAGGAAAGCAGTTAAAATAAAGGGATCCACCTAAATCTAGTTATAAAGCCGAAAATTGAAACTACCAAAACAATAAAAAGGGTAAAGTAATAACAAGATCAACCCAAATCAACAAACAATCCAAACACACCCAAGGCCAATGCAATGCGATGTAACAATGATGTAAAGTATGAATGTATACAAGTCTACTCGGTATCTAGTACACGGGCGCCCGGGATGGAACATAGATCTTATCAAATGAGTGTAGGAAAGAAACACCCAAAATAGAGCATCGGGCGCCCGAAATTCCTCTGACTCATCAACGTATGCATAAAAAGTAGTATTTTTCCCTTTTCCTCCCAAAAATCAGTAACAATTCTAAAGCAATCCTTTTAAAAGCCCAAAGACTATGAAAACCCAATAGTTGTCAAGTGTAGGACCAAAAAGCCTTAAAATCATTATTTTCCGTACCGTTAAGCATGACAATATAGTATGAGCATATAAATTTCCATATTTAGAGAAAACACACACAACAAGGCAAAACAGGGCAAAGCACCCTCCAAACCAAGAGTACTGACCTGGAACTCCGTCCAAATCCAAGCTATGGCCTCAGGCCCACAATTACACATAATGGTAGAATAAAGCAAAAAAGTACAAAAAATAAAGTGAAAAGCATCGAGAATCTCTACTCTACCTCTAAAACATCCTAAAAGCATACTAAGGATTCTATACTAACCACAAAGATACTACAAGCTCCTAGGCTAAGGGTAAACATAAAAATTCTAAACTAAAATCTGAAATGGCCAATTTAAAGTGATAAACAGGATTCAAGCCTAAATTAAGCTAATATCCAACCTAATGTTCCAATATCGTACAAATATATAAAATCTAACTAAACTCAGTCTAGAAAGTAAACCGTAACCTACCTCGCGATCGAACTGCGAACATGAACCAGCACTCGTGTGCCTTCACCTTTCAAACAACCTCAGGAAGTTGCCACAATATCAAGAACATAATCTAGGTATCAAGACAAGAAGAAGACACCCATATTGATATATGGAAAATCGGGTGGAAAAATGACCCTCGGGGCTCGTGCAATGAAACTTAAAATAAAATTCACAATTACGCCTGCGGTGGATTTAGGAACCCATGCTCAAAGTTTGAGCGTGAACAGAGTTCGTTTCGAGGCTCAAAACAGCCCCGAAGTGCTACTTATTCAAAAGGACAACAATGGAGAATCAAGGATTCGGAGGGCGAAAACTTACCAAAATCGAGAGAACAAACGCCTAGGAGGTGAGTTTCACTGCCCCACCAACATGCAAGATCAAGAATAGATTTATACAAGGATTATCCAAGCTCCAAAAATAAATCAACAATAGAGTTTTAGTAAATGGAGAAGAACAGAGCTTTGGGGAAGGATAACTTACCAATTATCGAGGGAAAATGAATTCGTGAAGGACAACTGATTTCCCCAAGCTTATGAACTATTGGGAGAAATTTGGTAGAGGGACTAAGGCCTTTATAGTTGGAAAACAAGAGCACCTAATGATGGAAAAATGAAGTTAAAGAAGTAATACACAATAACTTTTTTCGAAAAAGCGGCAAAACCTCCGCAAATTGCGAAAGTCACTATTCCTCTGTGTCTCTATAATTGTGGAGCTTTTATCGTAATTGTGATGCCCACATAAGAGGAAAAAGTCCACAAATGCGGCCATTGCAAATGCGGTGAAAGTCTGCAATTTTGGACCCAACAGCAACAACAATACCAACAGAAATTTTTAAGGCTAAAAAGTCACTGGATGGACCCTCGAGATTCATTCAGGGTCCCACGGACACTAACGAACTATGCAACTCAATAAAATACTGCATTCTGAACTCAACCAAATCAAGAAAACCATAACGGAGATTGTTTTAACAAAAAGTGGACCCCACGCCCAAGAACCAAGTTTTGGCCAACTTAACCAAAATGAAACCCAACGGCCAAAAATTAGTCTGGAAGCCTCCGGAAACGAACCAAAAGTCCCTCAAGCCCAAAGTCAACATTTCAGAGCTAACAACATTGTCAGAATTTCCATCCGAGGCCATCTTCTCTGAATGTTGACCAAAGTCAACCCCACAAGCCAAACTGGCCTGAAAACACTGAAAACAACACAAACCCAAAATGAACACTCCAAAACCCAGACCAATGGTCCCACTAAACCAAAATCCCCGTTTCGGAGCCAACAAAACTATTGGAATTAGGTTCTAAGCACGTTTACCAAGAAAGTTAACCGAAGCCAAAGATTTTCTAAGTTCAAGTTCTAAAACAGGGAAATTGTCATAACGACCTAACGAATGGCCCAAGCACCGAACCATCAGTCCCAACAAGTCATAAATGACCTGTAGTCGCTGAGGGAAAGCTCAAAATGCAGAAAAAGGATAACAAACAGAAAATGACCTGGAGGGTCATTACAACATCCACTACTAAAAGAACTTTCATCCGCAAAAGTTAGAAAAAGGATAGTACCTGAAGACTCAAAAAGAAGAGGATAATGGGTCCATATCTCAGTCTCGAGATCCCAAGTAGCCTCCTCGACAAGTCGATGCCGCCACTGAACCTTAACTAATGGAATCTACTTGACCTCAACTTCCTAACCTGCCTGTCAAAAATAGCAACAGGCTCCTCGTCAAAGGATAAGGACTCATCCAACTGAAATGACTCTAACTGAAGCACGTGAGACTCATTCAGAATATACCAGCATCGAGACATGAATTACAGGATGCACACTAGAAAGAACAGGAGGTAAGGCTAACTTATAAGCAACCTCTCCATTATGATGAAGGATCTCAAATGGCTGAATGAACCTCAGACTGAGCTTACCCTTCCTCCTGAACCTCATCACACTGTTCATGGGCGATACCCGAAGGAACAAAGTGTCACCCACCATGAACTCCAAATCTCAAACTCTCCGATCAGCATAACTCTTCTGCCTACTCTGGGCAGTGCGAAGTCTCTCTTGAATAACTCAAACTCTATCAATATAATCAAGAAGCAAGTCAGTACCCCACGACCTTACCTCAAAAGCATCAAACTAACCCACCAAGATCTGTACTGCCTACCATATAAAGCCTCAAATGGATCCATCTAAATAGTGGAATGGTAACTATTATTATATGCAAACTCTGCCAAGGCTAAGCACTGGTCCCACTGACCCCCGAAATCAATAACACAGGCTCATAACATATCCTTCAGAACCTGAATAGTACAGTCTAACTGACCACATGTTTGCGGATGAAAAGAGGTACTAAGCTCAACCCTGGTACCCTACTCTCTCTGAATAGACCTCAAGAAGTGCGAAGTAACTGAGTACTTTGATCGGAGATGATAAAAACTGGCACACCATGCAAATGGACAATCTCTTGAATATAGATTTGAGCCAACATCTCAGAACTGAAGGAAGTCTTAACCAGTAAATAGTGAGCAAACTTTGTCAACCTATCCACGATAACCCAAATAGAATCAAATCTCCACAAAGTACGTGGCAAATCGACTACAAAGTTTATAGCAATCCTCTCCCATTTCCACTCCGAAATGGGTAGCCTCTGAGACAAACCACTTGTCCTCTGGTGCTCAAACTTCACCTGCTGACTGTTAAAGCACCTAGATACGAAATCTAAAATATCCCTCTTTTTCCCACACCACTAGTAGTGCTACCTCAAGTCACAATACATCTTAGCTGCCCCGGGATGAATGGAATACCTAAAACAATGAGCCTTCTCTAATATAAATTGGACCAAGTCACAAACTCTAGGAACAGAGATACGACCCTCGATCCTCAGAATACCCTCTGAATCCAAAGTCACCTTTCTAGCCTCACCGCTCAACACTTTGTCATGAATGATCCTCAACCTCACATTATCAAACTGTTGTGCCCGAATCTGCTCCATTAAGGAAGATCTAGCCTCAATACAAGCAAGAATATGGCCCGGTTCAAAAATGTCAAGTCTAACCAACTTGTTTGACAAGACTGGATGTCCCAAGCTAAAGGTCGCTCCTCAATCGCCAAGAAAGACAAGCTATCTATACTCACCTCCTACCAGCATAAGGCATCCGCCACTAGGTTTGCCTTACCGAATGATAAAGAATAGAGATGTCATAGTCCTTTAGTAACTCCAACAACCTATGCTGCCTCAAATTTACATCCTTTTGGCTAAAAATGTACTGAAGACTATGATGGTTAGTAAAGATCTCATAATGCATGCCATAAAGATAATGCCTCCATATCTTCAATGTGAAGACTACCGCTGCTAACTCCAAGTCATGTGTGGGGTAGTTCCTCTCGTGAACCTTCAACTGTCTGGAAGAATATGCAAAAACACAGCCCTACTGCGTCAACACACAACCTAAACCAATACCTGATGCATCACAATACACGGTGAAACCCTGACCCTCAACCTAAAGAATAATAATCGGAGCTAAAGTCAACAAGGCCTTGAGCTTCAAAAAGCTCGTCTAACACTCATATGACCACTGGAAGGGAACATTCTTCCGAGTGAATCTAGTCAATGAAGCTACTATCAAAGAAAAACCCTCCACAAACCATCTGTAATAACCCGCCAACTTGACAAAACTGCAAACCTTGGTAGGAGAAGTAGGCCTAGCCTAATCTCGAACTACTACAATCTTCGCTAAATCTACCATAATCCCATCCTTGGACACCACGTGCCCCAAGAATGCCACAGACTAATGCCAAAACTCACACTTAGTGAATTTGGCATATAATTGATGGTTTCGCAAAGTCTGAAGTACAACTCTAAGATGTTGCTCATGCTCCTCTCTACTCCTTGAATAAATCAGAATGTCGTCGATGAACATAATCACAAATGAGTCCAAGTAGGTACTGAACATACGGTTTATCAATTCCATAAATATTGTTGGAGCATCAGTCAACCCAAAAGACATGACTAGGAACTAATAATGGCCGTATCGAGTCCTAAATATAGTCTTTGGGATGTCTTCATCCCTAATCCTCAACTGGTGATAACCGAACCTCAAATCTATCTTAGAGAATACCGCTGCACCTTGTAGCTGGTCAAACAAATCATCAATACACAACATCGAATATCTTGTCTTAACTGTCACCTTATTCAACTGTCTGTAGTCAATACACATTCGCATTGATCCATCCTTCTTCTTCACAAACAGAACCGGAGCACCCCATGGAGACACACTAGGCCTTATGAACCATCTACTGAACAGATCCTGGAGCTGATCCTTAAGCTCCCTCAACTCAATAGGTTCCATCTGATATGGTGGAATAGAAATGGGCCTGATGCACAGCTCAACATCGATACCAAAATCAATGTCACGATCAGGAGAAAGACCCGAAAGATTAGAAGAAAACACATCTAAATACTCACAAACCACGAGAACTGACTCAAGAGGAGGTATGGTGGCACTAGTATCATGGATGCAGGCAAGGTAAGCTAAGCACCTTTTCCCAACTAACCACTGGGCCCTCAGAAAAGATATAACTCCCCTCGGCATGTGGCTATTGGCTCCCTTCCATATGATAGGAGGGATACCAGGCATCCAAAGAGTAACAGTCTTGGTGAAGCAATCCAAGACCACATGATAAGGAGACAACCAATCCATTCCCAAGATCACATCAAAGTCAACCATATCATGTACAACCAAGTCTACCCACATGTCATATCCCAAGATAGTTACCACACAAGCCCAATACACCTGATCCACTACTAAAGAATCACCTACTAGGTAGATACATGCAAGGGCGCAGGTAAGTACTCACAAGAAGACTCCATAGGAGTAGCATAATAAGCGGATACATATGAGAATGTACACCCCGGATCAAACAAAATAGAAGTAGACTGATGACAAATGGAGATTGTACATGTGATCATAGCATCTAAAGCCTCGGCCTCTGTCCATCCTGGAACTGCATACATGTGGCTCCGACCGCCATGACCACCTGAACTATCTAACTGAGGACCACCTCTAATACCCTGGGGACCACCCCTACTACCCTGTGAACCACCTCTAGCTGGTGGTGCTGGAGACCTGGGGGCCTGAAACAACTGATCATGTCACCTCTGGTGCGGTACTGATAGACTATCTCTAGCAAAGTGGCTTATCTTGCCATACTCGTAACCACCCTGACCATATGTACCCCACTGTGAAGACCCGACTGAATTATAATAACCACTACGACCTGTGGACCCTGAATAGCTATCTCATGGAGCAGGAACGATACTATGGCTTCTCTGACCCTCAGAAGTCTGTAATGCTTCCTGAACAGGACAGCTCAACTGGAAGCGCTACTGGTGTTGACCTCTACCGTAGTAACCTCTACCACATATCTGGGAACCGCTGAAACTGGCCTGATAGTGGGGCCTCTAATCGCTTCCCCCTTGGGCCTTACAAAGTACTCCCTCAATGGTACAAGCATGATCCACCACCTCAAGAAAAGACTGATCCGATGCTACCATACCCTCTGTATCCAAGAAAAGATGCAAGGTCAAACCTCGAACAAACTAGCGTACTTTCTCGTGCTCGGTGGGCAGAATCATAGTGGCATGCCTGGACAACTGGTGGAAGCAAACCTTATACTCAGTCACAGTTATGGAGCCTATTCCAACCCGAAGAACTGATCCATCAACCACTCTCTCATGCTACGCGGTACATACTTCTCCAAAAAAGCTGCAGAGAACTAGGCCCAAGTAAGCGGAGGTGACCCGACTGGTCTGCAAGCAACATATGACCTCCACCATTGTTTCGCTAGACCATCCTGCTAAAACATGGTGTAATCTTCTCCATATGACTCAATTAACCCCAAATTATGTAACCTCTCCTGGCAGCTAGTCAGAAACTCATGTACATCCTCCTGAGAATCACCCAAAAACCTTGGAGAACCCAATCTCAAAAACCTACCAAGCATCTTCTTCTCTTCAAATGAAATAACTGGCATGGATGGTAGAGGTGGAGCAGCTGTAGGAACATGTAATACCTCCAATCTGGGAGCCACACTAGAAGGCTGCTATCACGACCCAATTTCTCAGTCATGATTGCCCCTATAACTCTCCAGTAGGCAAACCAATCCCCGTAGCATGGAACGGTTAGTAATGGGTTACCTTCTAATAGTTTAAGTGGAAGATTCAATACATAAGCGGAAGCAAGGGCATAATGAGAAGAAAATAGATACAAGAGAGATATAAACAAGCAGAATCTAAACCAACCCAAAACCTGGTATCAAAGCGTATAAGAGCAGAACTACATCAGGAGTATAAAAGTCCAAAAGTCATATATACACAATGTCTCTGAAACTATAAGAGTAAGAAATACACCAAGGATAACTGAAGTCAAGCTTTGAACGCCAAGAGCTCACCCTCAGCCTAGATGATCCAAAAACTGCACCCCGCATGAGTCTTCGACGCGCTAATGGTGATGGACCATACTAGGATCTACATCAGAAGATACAGGGGGTAGGGTGAGCACCAAATGCGAAACATAAGATACCCAGTAGGTATCATAGGTCAACTGGGCACATATAAAGTAAAAGAGCAATAGCAGGCAGAGTAGGAACAAACAATCACAGAATTCAACGATAAGAACACAGGATCTAGCCAAGAGGGAAGACAGCAGAAACAACATATAAGGTTAGCATATAGAATATGTACACACAACAGGCACAAGTGAAAGTAAGGACAACGCACCTGCGATCCTTGCAAAAATAGAATATATAACAATGAGTTCTAGAAATGGGTGGTATACTGGTACCCTCAAGTATAAGGAAAAGGGAGAGAAGAATAAAGGTAGACATGCTTGACATACAAGAATTAATACCCAATCAAGTCATACAAAAGTCAATCCAGGAACTCACCACCTCAAAGTAATCATTCTCATACTCAACCGTAATAGGGAACAATATCTGAATAAAGTTACAAGAGTCTAGCTACAGTCCCTCGGCCGCCCATACAATCGAGGAATGCAATCAAGTGAAAATAAACCCTCCGGCATCCCATACTACCGTAGCGTACAATCAACAAACAACAAACAAGAGTGGTATCTCAAACAATGGATGATATGCTGCATTAAAACCTTGGGGTGAAATAGAACCTCTGTATGTACCTCCTCCTGTGTCGATCGGGCCCAGCAGGCAGTTTCCATAGAAGGACATAGCATGTATACCTCTACTCTACCGTATACCCTTTCCCTCGGCACACGTAGCCTAAGACCAAATGGTTTCTCGATCATGATTGCACCTGATTTCTCAGTGATGATTGCACCTACAACCCCCTAGTAAGTGAACCAATCCCCGTAACCCAGAACAGTTAGTAATAGGCTACCTTCTAATAGTTTAAGTGGAAGATTTGATACATAAGCGGAAGCAAGGGCATAATGATAAGAAAATAGATACAAGATAGATATACACAAGCAGAATCTAAAGAACCCAAAACCTGGTATCAAAGCCTATAAGAACCGAACTACATCAGGAGTACAAAGGTCTAAAAGTCATATATACATAATGTCTATGAAATAATAAGAGTAAAAAATACACCAAGGATAATTGAAGTCAAGCTTTGAACGCCAAGAGCTCACCCTCAGCCTGGATGATCCAAAAATTGCACCCTGCACGAGTCTCCGATGCGCTAACGGTGATGGCCAATGCTAGAATCTACACCAGAAGATTCAGAAGGTAGGGTGAGCACTAAATACGAAGCATAAGGTACCCAGTAGGTATCATAGGCCAACTGGTCACATATAAAGTAAAAGAGCAATAGCAGGCAGAGTAGGAACAATCAGTCACAGAATTCAATGATAAGAACATAGGAGCTAGCCTAGAGGGAAGACAGCAGAAACAACATATAAGGTTGGCATATAGAATGTATACATAAAATAGGCACAGGTGAAAGTAAGGACAATGCACTTGGGATCCTTTCAAAAACAGTATATGTAAGAATAAGTTCTAGAAATGGGCGGTATACTGGTACCCTCAAGTATACAAAAAAAGGGGAGAGAAGAATAAAGGTAGACATGCTCGACATACAGGAATTAATACCCAATCAAGTCATACAAAACTCAATTCAGGAACTAACCACCTCACAGTAATCATGCTCATACTCAACCGTAATAGGGAACAATATCAAAATAAAGTAATAAGAGTCTACCTACAGTCCCCCGGCAGCCAATACAACCGAGGAACGCAATCAAGTGAAAACAAACCCTCGATAATCCCATACTAGTGGAGTGTACAATCAACAAACAACAAATAAGGTGGTATCTCAAACAATGGATGATATGATGCATGAAAACCTCGGGGTGAAATAGAACCTCTGTATGTACCTCCTCCGGTGCCGATCGAGCCCAGCAAGCAGGTTCCATGGAAGGACATAGCCTGTATACCTCTACTCCAGTGTATACCCTTTTCCCCTTACATATGAAACCCAAAGCCTCAGGCCCGGAGTGGCAAGGTCCATAGAGGTCCCAGACCCCATACTAAAACTCAGAATTAAAATGTGTCCTCCAGAATCAAGTCTGGGTTCAATCCAGTGGCTAAGTCTCAAATATGCATGCCTAGACCCTGTCTAGGACTAAAATAGTGAAAAAGATGTCTTAAAAACCCTTCCAAGGGTGCCCGGGCACAACCGGGTCTAAAACAGTAGTAAAAACATCTCAGATGCTCGACCCGACCCAACCTGATATCATTTCAAATAAGTAATAAAACTCAGCTAGCACTCCGACCCGTTCGAGTCTAGCAATAGTGGTAAATCATTATAAAACCATATTTTTAACCTTATCTTACCCCAAGAAGATCTACGTATCAAGTCAAATCATTTCCAAATCCAATTTCATCGAAAACGGGCCCACGGGGCTATGCAAGGTTTAGAAAATTAGTTTCTGTAGGCCCGAAGCCAAAAACTATAATAAAAAGTGGAAAACCTCTTTATATATATGGAAATGATATGATCAACCAAAATAGCTGCTCGGCAGCTCACAATCAACCTAACGGCCCGGCATGGGCTCCGAAGCTACTCAGCAAGCATAACCAACCTAGAAGGAGATTTCTATGTCCGGAACTCGCAGATATTCCCAATAATCCCACCTTCTATGTTCCAGAGTAAACAAGACCTCATGGGGTCACAAGGGTAATAAATATAACAACTAATAGGAATACTACACACAACGGAGGAATTAAATAGAACAAATCATGGAAAAGTGGTCAAGGTCTGTGGTACCAACCTAATAACCCAACTCAAAGGATGCCAACTAGTACATTTTTACCTGATATATGCGAAGTCTAGGGAGTTAAGCTGTAACCTACCTGTCGTCCGACGACAAGCTGTGGAAACGACGATATCTGAGGCTGAGCTGCTCCGAAAATCTCCAAATGAGAATCAAACTATCAAATTCATGAATAAAATGTTAAGATGAATCTAATGATACCCATATTGCTACAATTGTAGCCGGGTCAATATCCGGGTCAAAAGCGAGCCCGCAGGGCTCACAACCCAAAACCAAAAACTAAAAGAACCATGATGACCCCAATGATGCCAAGAAGGCATGCTCTAAATTTGAGTACAATTGAACAAGGTAAGGGCACCAAAACAGACCTCCCAAGTTGAGGATTAAAGAATGGAAATTTCAAAAATAGAAAAGGAAATTGGGCAAGCATTACTTACCAAAACAACGTAAAATCAGCCCAAGACGGATAAAACTTCACACCCACAAACATGCACAAGCTTAGGGGGCAGAATCTATCACAAAATCCAAGCTTTGGATGAGCTTCAATGGAGGAGTTCAGAGAAAAACCGAAGAAGGCAAGTTGGGGAAGATGACTTACCAAGAGGCGAAGAACTACGGATAATCGATGAATAAATAATTCCCCAAGGTTTAGAATTGAATTGGATAAAAATGGTGGAGAGAATTTTGAGTTATAGAGTGAGAAAATGGAGGAGAAGGGATGGAAAAAAACGAAATGACGGCAATAAATAGTTTTTGTCCGCAGCTAATTTTTTGCACTTTGTAGAAAACTTGACGGGGTAATCTGGGCACAATCGAAAACCAATATTCAAAAACCAATAGTTTTAATAGAGTGGAAACGATGTTCTGGACTCAACGGAATTGAAAACACTTGCATACGAGGTCGTTCCGGAGAAATGTTGACCTAAGTCAATACTAACGAAAAAGAACTCAAAGACTCAAAATGAGTACGACTCACCCGGAACCCAAACCAACCATTTTCTTAGCCCAAACTCAACATTCTAGAGCTGATGGAATTGTCGAATATTGAATCTGACACTCTGATCATCAAAAGTTACCCAAAGTTGCACTTTCAGCTCTAAATAGCCTAAAAACTGAGAAAACAACACAAACCCCACACCGGACGTTCTCAGGCCTCAACTAAAGTTCCAACCAGACCAAACTCATCTCTCTAGAGCTAACAGAACTGTCAGAATTCATTTCCGAGCATGTTAGCTAAGAATGTTGACTAAAGTCAACGATATTCTAAGTTTAAAGCTCTAAAATAGGTGAACGACTAAAATGACCAAACGAATGATTAGGGCACCAAACTACTGATCCCAGCAAGCCATAAATGACTTGGGGCCACTACAAAAAGGCTCTAACAGTGTAATAAATGCGAAAATGCGAAGATGACCAGAAGGGTCACCACAGCTGAATTATTGTACCATGTGTTGCCGCCAAAACTGAAGTCTGACCCTCATCACAAACCTGAGAACCAATCGGAGTGGCCGCCAAAGCATCTAGTGGAGTCATACACTCAAGGTACCCCAATAACCAAACTAAAGTGTCCAGCAAAATTGGAGTAGCCATAAAACCTGTTGGATGCTGGGTTTACCCTACATGCTCCAGCTCATACTGAACCTTATCCACTCTAACCTAATGCTCTGGTGACGGTAGTCTAGCCCAAGCTCGAGTTGGCACTGCAACATGTGCCCTTCCTCGCCCTCTGCATCGACCTCTACACCATCCCCTAGTCGAGGCTCTAACTATAGGCGTAGAGGCCTCATCCTTACCCGCTGTAGATCTCATCCGAACCATCTGAGTAAGAGTGAAACAAAGATACTCAGAAGTTGAGCAAGTTAAGAACGCACGATAAGGAATTAAACAACATGACACACTTCCTAGAAATGTCCTATAGCCTTTCGCAGATTAGATACAGATGTCATCATACTAATCCATGACACTCTACTAGACACTTTGCTCTTGTACTAGAGAGAGCAGTGAACCTAGAGCTCTGATACCACTCTGTCATGACCCAAAACCGGGCCATGATGGCATTTATGTAAACCCCACAGTAGACAAGCCAAAACCCAATAATGCAGAAGATAATTAATAATAATAAAACTAAGGAAATGTAGAAGATATAAAGGAAATACAGGGCCAATAGCATATATATATATACCAACTAACAAAATATACATAAGATATCCCTAAAGTGACCAAAGAGACAAAACAACACGAGAACCAACACGGACTTGGTGTCACTAGTACAAGAGTGACTAAAGTATGGTGTAGCTATACAACAGACATTGTCCATCCAAAATACAAAATATAGACAGAATATATAAGATGGAAAGCATGTAAAGTCTCCAAAAGCATCGGGAGATCACCGCGATTTGAACTGCAATAGGCCTCGAACGATAGGAAGGTTAGTGAGGGTGGCTCATATTCGGTGTTGCATCAAAAAGAGATACAGAGTGTAGTATGAGTACTAAGACAACGGGTACTCAGTAGGCATCATAGGCTGACCGAGCGCAAAAAGATAATATATATATAATAAGATACATAAAAGCAGCTAAAATATAGGGATCCACTTAAATCTAGTTATAAAGCCAAAAATCAAAACAACCAAAACAATAAAAAGGGTAAAGTAATAATAAGATCAACCTAAATCAACCAATAATCCAAACACACCTAGGGACAATGCAATGCAATGTAACAACAATGTAATTATGAATGTATACAAGTCAACTCGATATTTGGTACACGGGCGCCCAAGATGGAACATCGAGCTTATCAAATGAGTGCGGGAAGGAAAAACCTAAAATAAAGCATCGGGTGCCCGGAAATAACCATCGAGCTTATCAGTAGATGTATTGTAATGACCCTCCAGGTCATTTTCCATTTTTCATGCTTTTTTTGTGTTTTGAGCTTTCCCTCAGTGGCTCTAGATCATTTATGACTTACCGGGACTGACAGTTTGGTGCCCGGGCTATTCATTAGGTCGTTGTGTCAATTTCCCTGTCTTAACTTTTAAGGTTGGTAAATCTCTGACTTTGGTCAACTTTCTTGGCAAGCGCACTCAAAATCAAATTCTGACAGTTCTGTTGGCTCTGGAATGTGGATTTTGGTCTACTGGGATCACTGGTTTGTGTCTGAGTGCTTTCAGTTTGGTTCTGTGTGGCTTTGTGTGTTTTGAAGTCAGTTTGGCTGGTAGGGTTGACTATGGTCAACATTCTTAGCTAACGTGCTCGAATGGAATTCTGACAGTTCCGTTAGCTCTGGAGCAATGAGTTTGGTCTAGTTGGACCTTTAGTTGAGGCCGGAGAACTCTCGGTGTTGGTTTGGTGTGGGTTTCTCAGTTTTTAAGCCATTTGGAGTTGAAAGTGTAACTTAAGGTGACTTTCGGTAATCGGAGTGTTGGATTCAAAATTCGACGTTCCATCAGCTTCAGAATGTTGAGTTTGGGCTAGGGAGGTGGTTGGTTTGTGTTCTGGTTGAGTTCCTTTTTGTTAGTGTTGACTTGGGTCAACAGTTCTCCAAAAGGACCTCATATGGAAGTTTCATCAATTTTGTTAAGTCCGGAATGTCGTTTCCACTCTGCTAGCATTATTGGTTTTTAAGTATCGGCTTCCGATTTTTCCTGAAACACCATGTGGAGTTTTCTAAGAGTTGCAGGCCAGCCTTCGGCGCAATCGCGCCAAGGCCAACGAAATCGCGCCTTAGTGCCTGCCTCCCTTCAGCGCGATCACGCCATCCCAGCGCGATAGTGCCGAGGCTCCTGCCTCCCTTCAGCGCTGTTGGCAATGGCCTAGCGCCGATGGCGCTGGCCATTTTCCAGTAGCTATATATAGCTAAAAGTTCATTTTTCCAGCTTTGTTTCTCATACTTTCACACTCTAAAACTCTGATTTCTCTCCAACAAATTGCTCCATATTGTTTCTAACACTTGGGGAGTCGTTTGTCCGTGGATTCTCCGTCCTCCTTTGTCCCTTGGTAAGCTTCTTCTCCACCTAGACTTTCTTGAATTCCACCATTGATGCCCTCATCCCAAGCTTGGGGTTTTGTTGTAGTGGCTGCCTTACGGCTTGTGCATGCTCGTTGGGGTGGTGAATTCTTTGTGTTAGCTGGAATTCCGTCATTTTGGTAAGTAATTCTTGCCCAATATCCGTTTTAATTTCTGAAATTCCTTTCTTTAAACCCCAACCTTTGCGGGCTGTTTTGACCCCTTTTTCTTTGGCCAATTATGCTCAAATTTGGAGCATGCCTTCTTGAAATCATTAGGGTCATCGTGGTTCTTTTCATTTTTGGGTTTAGGTTGTGGGCCATGCAGGCCCGCTTTTGACCCAGATATCGACCCAGCTACAATTTTAGCAATATGAGTATCGTTGGAATCGTCTTGACACATAATTTATGTTCTTGATAGCATGAAAGCTTTCTGAGGCTGTTCGGAAGGGGAAGGCACACGAGTGACGATTCGTGCTTGCAGTTCGGCCCCGAGGTAGGTTACGGTTTACCTTCTAGACTGAGTTAGTTAGGTCTTATATATTTATATGTTACTTGAGCGCTAGGTTGAATTTTAGATAGACTTTAGGCTTAAGTCCTTTTTATCATGCTATTTTGCCATTTCGGGTTTTTAGCACTAGGACTATATGTTATCATTAGCCTAGGAGCTTGTTTCTTCTGTGTGACTAGTTTAAGACCCTTAACATGCTTTTAGGAGGCTTTATAGGTAGAATAGAGCTTGACCATTGTTTTCCGCTTTTATTTTCCGCTTTACCGCTTTATTCTATCGTTGTATGTAACTGTGGGCCCGAGTCCATGGCTAGGATTTGGATGGATTCCAAATAAGTTCTCTAGTTTTGGAGGGTAATTTTTCCCTGTTTGGTCTGATGGTGTTATTATTACTCTGCTTGTGAACATTCATACTCATATCGCATGGCATATCATTGGTACAGTACAAAAAATGATTTTTCAAAGGCTTTTGGGTTTGAAAAGAGGTTTTTCTACTGTTGTGATGGATTTTGGACTAAATTGAGTTATTTTGAGTATCACCTTGGTTTTTGAGAGGGAAGGAGGAACTACTATTTTTTGTATATAAATATATAGTGTGATGCGGTATTTTGGACTCCTGATGCGTTATTCCGAGTATTTTACTTTCTCTTTATATACATATTAGTCTGATGCGGTATTTCAGACCCCTGATGCATTATCCTGGGTATTTTATTATTTCATATACGTAAATGCATAGTTCGATAAGGTATTTTGGGCTCCCGATGTGGTATTCTGGGTTTATATTATATTGCATTCATATACGCATCATCGTGCATCGCATTGCATTTGCTTGGGTATATGGATGGACTCTGGTTTGGCTTGATGTTGTTTCCCTTTTCTCTTTTTATTTATTGGCATGTCTCCGGCTTTATAACTAGACTTAGGAGGATCCCTATATAGTTAGACGCTTTCCTGTAATCTATATTTATATATTATCTTTCTGTGCTCGGTCGGCCTATGATGCCTACTGAGTACCCGTTGTCTTGGTACTCATACTACACTTTGCATCTCTTTTTCTGATGCATCACCTAGTACGAGCCAACCTCCTTGATCTCCTGTCATTCGAGGCCCATTATTATTCAGATGGCGTTGAGCTCTTGGTGCTTTGGAGACTTTACTTGCTTTCCATCTTGTACTTCCTATCTATATTTTGTATTTTGGATAGACAAAGGTTATTGTATATCTACTCCTTGCTTTAGTCGCTCTTGTACTAGTGACACCAGGTCCGGGTTGGTGTTCGGGTTGTTTTGTCTTTTTTGGTCACTTTAGGGACATCTTTTGTATATTATGTACATTGGTATGTATATATATGATTTTGGCCTTATGTTTTGTTATATCTTCCGCTTCTCTTTAGTTAAATTATTATTTTCTACTTTTCGGGTGTTTGGGATAGGCTTGTCTACTGGGGGGTTATGTAGATGCCATTATGGCTCAGTTTTGGATCGTGACAGAGTGGTATCAGATCTTTAGGTTCACCGGTCTCAGTGTTACAAGAGAAAGTGTCTAGTAGAGCCTCATGGATAAGGTACGATGATGTTTGTATCCTATCTGCAAGGGGCTATAGGACATTCCTTAGGAAAGGCTTCATTTTGTTTGATTCCTTATCGTGCTTACTTGACTTGATCAACTCCTAAGTATATTTTTTCACTCCTTATAGGATGGTTCGGACGAGATCTTCAGTGGGTGAGGACGAGTCCCTTGCCCCTAAAGTTAGAGCCCCAACCAGGGGATGAGGTAGAGGTCCAGGCAGGGCACGGGCAGTGGCACCAGCTCAAGCCTGGGCTAGATCACCATCACCAGAACCTGAGGTTAGAGCGGATTAGGTTCAGTATGAGCCAGAGAATGTGGGGCCAACTTAGCATCCGACAGGTTTTGTAGCTACTCCAGTATTACAGGATACCTTGGTCCGGTTGTTGGGGTTTCTTGAGGGTATGAATCTTCCAGCCGCTTTGCCGAGAACTATGATTGGTTCTCAGGTTCAAGGTGAGGCTCAGACTTTATCTCAGGCGGCAGCACAGGGTTTAGGAGCGTGGCCTATTGCTGCAACTCCTAGATTTGAGGTACTATCGGTCCCTGCAGTTGCTCCCCCTCTTCCTGCCATGCCAGTTATGTCTTCTGAGGAGCACAAGATGCTGGGTAGGTTCGTGAGATTGGGTCCTCCGAGGTTTTCAGGCGCTTCTAGGGAGGATGCGCATGAGTTTCTGACTAGCTGCTAGGAGAGGTTACATAATTTGGGGTTGGTTGAGTCTCCCGAAGCCGATCACACCGCATTTCAGCTGGATGTCCAACAAAATAGTGGTGGAGGTCATATGTTGCTTGTAGACTGGTCGGGTCGCCTCCGCTTACTTGGGATTAGTTCTCTGCAGCTTTTCTGGAGAAATATGTACCACGTAGAATAAGGGAGCGTCTAATGGATCAGATTGCTAGGTTGGAGAAGGAATCCATGACAGTGTCTGTGTATGAGGTTAATTTCCATCAGCTGTCCAGGCACGCCACTATGATTCTGCCCACCAAGCACGAGAGAGTATGCCAGTTTTTTTGGGGTTTGACCTTGCACCTCCACTTGGCCATAGAGGGTATGGTAGCATCGGGTCAGTCTTTTCTGGAGATAGTTGATCATGCATGTACCATTTAGGGTATAGTTCGCTAGGCCCAAGGGGAAGCAATAAGAGGCCCCGCCATCAGGGTAGTTTCAGCAGTTCACAGGGCCGTGGTAGGGGCTACTATGGTAGAGGTCAGCACCAGCAACATTTCCAGTTGAGCCGGCCTGTTCAGGCAGCATTACAGACTACTGAGGGTCAGAGTAGCCAGAGTCTCATTCCTGCTCCCTGAGGTGGTCATTCAGGGTCTACAGGTCTTGGTAGTCATACTGATTCGATCGGGACTTCACAGCGGAGTATACATGGTCGGGGTTGTTATGAGTGTGGTGAGATAGGCCACTTTACTAGAGAGTGCATATCGGTATAGAAGCCAAGGCGACAAGATCCGTTGGTTCAGGCCCCAGGGCTCCAGCACCTCCAGCTAGAGGCGGTTCACAGGGTAGTAGGGGTGGTCCCCAGGGCACTAGAGGTGGCGCTCAGTCCGATAGATCATATGGTCATGGCGGTCGGGGCCACATATATGCAGTTCCAGGATGGACAGAGGCCGGGGCTTTAGATTCTGTGATCACAGGTACGATCTCTATTTGTCATCAGTCTGCTTTTGCTTTGTTTGATCTGGGGTATACAATATCGTACGTATCTGCTTATTATACTATTCATCTGGGGTCTGCTTGTGAGTCCTTGCCTGTGCCTTTATGTGTATTGACTCCCGTAGGTGATTCTTTAGTAGTGGATCAGGTGTATCGGGCTTGTGTGGTGACTATCTTGGGGTATGACACCTGGGTTGACTTGGTTGTCCTTGATATGGTCGATTTTGATGTGATCTTGGGCATGGATTAGTTGTCTTCTTATCATGCGTTCTTGGATTGCTTAGCCAAGACTGTTACTCTTCGGATGCCTGCTATCCCTCCTATCATATAGAAGGGAGTCGATAGCTACATGCCGATGGGAGTTATTTCTTTCTTGAGTGCCCAGCGGGTGGTTGGGAAGGGGTGTTTAGCTTATCTTACCTACGTCCGTGATACTAGTTCCACAACACCTCCTCTTTAGTCGGTTCCTGTGGTTTACGACTATTCAGATATGTTTCCTTCTGATCTTCTGGGTCTTTCTCCTGATCATGACATTGATTTTGGTATCGATGTCAAGCCGGGCACCAAGGCCATTTCTATTCTGCCATATCATATAACACTTTGTGAGTTGAGGGAGCTTAAGGATCAGATCCAGGATCTGTTGAGTAGAGGATTTATCGAGCCTAGTGTGTCTCCGTGGGGTGCTCTGGTTCTGTTTGTGAAGAAGAAGGACAGGTCTATGCGTATGTATATCGACTACAGGCAATTGAATAAGGTGACAATTAAGAATAGGTATCCGATGCCGCATAGTGATGACTTGTTTAATTAGTTACAAGGGGCAACCATGTTTTCTAAGAAAGATTTGAGGTTCAGTTATCACCAATTGAGGATTACGGCTGAGGACATCCCAAAGATGACATTTAGGACTCGATACGACCATTATGAGTTCTTGGTCATGTCTTTTGGGTTGACTAATGCCAAAATGGCGTTTATGGATTTGATGAACTGTGTGTTCAGTGCTTACCTAGATTCATTTTTGATTGTGTTTATCGCCGACATTCTGATTTATTCGAGGAGTAGGGAGGAGCATGAGTTGAATCTTAGAGTTGAACTTCAGGATTTGCGAGACCACCTGTTGTATGCCAAATTCACTAACTGTTAGTTTATGCTAGAATATGTGGCATTCTTGGGGAACGTGGTGTCCAAGGATGGGATTATTGTAGATCCGGCGAAAATTATAGTAGTTTGTGATTGGGCTAGGCCTATGTCTCGTACTGAGGTCTGCAGTTTCATCGGGTTCACAGGTTATTACAGACGATTTGTGTAGGGATTTTCTTTGATAGCAGCACCATTGACTAGATTGACTCAAAAGGATGTTCCCTTCTAGTGGTCAGATGATTGTGAAGTGAGCTTTTTGAAGCTCAAGGCCTTGTTGACTTCAGCTCTGATTCTTATACTTCTGATCAAGGGTCAGGGTTTCACCGTATATTGTGATGCATCAGATATTGGTTTTGGTTGTGTGTTGATGCAGCAGGGCCGGGTTATTGCATATGCTTCCAGACAGTTGAAGGTTCACGAAAGGACTTACCCCACACATGACTTGGACTTAGCAGTGGTAGTCTTCGCGTTGAAGATGTGGAGGCATTATCTTTATTGCGTGCATTGTGATATCTTCACTGACCATCATAATCTTCAGTACATTGTCAGCCAGAATGATCTAAATTTGAGGTAGCGGAGGTGGGTGGAGCTACTGAAGGACTATGACATTTCTATCCTCTATCATCCAGGCAAGGAGAACGTGGTAGTGGATGCCTTGAGCTGGAAGACGGTGAGTATGGGTAGTTTAGCTTTCTTAGCTATGGAGGAGCGACCTTTAGCTTGGGACATTTAGTTCTTGGCTAACAGGTTGGTTCATCTTGACATTTTTGAGCCGGGCCGTGTTCTTGCTTGTGTTGAGGCTAGGTCTTCCTTATTGGAGCAGATTCGAGCACAATAGTTTGATAATGTGAGATTGAGGATCATTCATGAAAAGGTGTTGAGTGGTGAGGCTAGGAAGGCGACTTTAGATTCAGTGGGTGTTCTGAGGATCAAGGGTCGTATTTGCATTCCTAAAGTTGGTGACTTAGTTAGATTGATATTGGAGGAGGCTCATTGCTCTAGATATTCCATTCATCCTAGGGCAAATAAGATGTATCATGACTTGAGGCAGCACTACTGGTGGTGTGGGATGAAGAGGGATATTTCAGCTTTCGTATCCACGTGCTTGAACTATCAGCAGGTGAAGTTCGAGCACCAGAGGCCACGTGGTTTATCACAGAGGCTACCCATTCCAGAGTGGAAATAAGAGTGTATATCCATGGACTTTGTAGTCGGATTGCCATATACCTTGCGGAGTTTTGATTCTATTTGAGTTATCATTGATAGGTTCACAAAGTCTGCTCACTTTCTGCCAGTTCAGACTTCCTACAGTTCCGAAAGGTTGGCCCAGATCTATATTCGAGAGATTGTCCGTTTGAATGGGGTGTAAGTTTCTATCATTTCCTACCAGGGTACTCAGTTCACTTCGGACTTTTGGCAGTCTATTAAGAGAGAGTTGGGTACTAGAGTTGAGCTTAACACTGCCTTTCATTCGCAGATAGACATCCAGTCAGATCGTACAATTCAAGTTTGGGAGGATATGTTGTGAGCTTGTGTGATTGATTTTGGGGGTCAGTGGGACCAGTGTTTGGACTTGGCAGAGTTTGTGTATAATAATAGTTACCATTCCAGCATTCATATGGATCCGTTCGAGGCTTTGTATGGTAGGTGGTGTAGATCTCTGGTGGGTTGGTTTGATGCTTTCGAGGTTAGGCCATGGGGTACTGATTTGCTTCGTGATTCTATGGATAGAGTTTGTGTTATTTAAGAGAGGCTTCGTACTGCTCAGAGTAGGCAGAAGAGTTATGCTGACCGGAGAGTTCGAGATCTCAAGTTTATGGTTGGTGACAGTGTGTTCCTCCGGGTATCGCCTAAGAAGGGCATGATGTGGTTGGGGAGAAAGGGTAAGCTCAGTTCGAGGTTCATTGGTCCATTTGAGATCCTTCAGCGTATTAGAGAGGTTTCTTATGAGTTGGCCTTGCCTCCTGCTTTTTCTAGTGTTCATCCGGTGTTTCATGTTTCTATGTTGTGGCGGTACATTTCGAATGAGTCTCACGTGCTTCAGTTGGAGTTAGTTCAGTTGGATGAGTCCTTAGCCTTTGAGGAGGAGCCTATTGCTATTTTGGATAGGCAGGTTAGGAAGTTGAGGTCTAAGGAGATTCCGTAAGTTAAGGTTCAGTGGAGGCATCGTCTTATCGAGGAGTCTACTTGGGAGATTGAGACCGATATGCGGACCTGTTATCCTCAGCTTTGCGAGTCTTCAGGTACTATCCTTATTCTAACTTTCATGGATGAAAGTTCTTTTAGTAGTGGATGTTGTAATGACCCTCCAGGTCATTTTCCATTTTCTGTGCTTTTTCTGCATTTCAAGCTTTCCTTTAGTGGCTCCAGGTCATTTATGACTTGCTGGGATTGATGGTTCGGTGCTCGGACTGTTCATTATGTTGTTGTAACCATTTCCCTATCTTAGCTTTTAAGGTTGGTAAATCTTTGACTTCGGTCAACTTTCTTGGCAAGCGCGCTCAGAAATGAATTTCGACAGTTCCATTGGCTCTGAAATGGGTATTTTGGTCTAGTGGGACCAGTAGTTTGGGTCTGAGTGCTTTCGGGTTGGATCTGTGTGGCTTTGTGTGTTTTGAAGTCAGTTTGGCTGGTAGAGTTGACTTTGGTCAACATTCTTAGATAATATGCTCGGAATGGAATTGTGACAGTTCTGTTATCTCCGGAGCAATTAGTTTGGTCTAGTTGGACCTTTAGTTGAGGCCTGAGAACTTCCGGTGTGGGTTTTGTGTGGTTTTCTCAGATTTTAGGCGATTTGGAGTTGAAAGTGTAACTTTGGGTGACTTTTGATGATTGGAGTGTCAGATTCGAAATCTGACGATTCCATCAGCTCCAAAATGTTGTGTTAGGGCTAGGGAGGTGGTTGGTTTGGGTTCCGGGTGAGCCGGACTCATTTTGAGCCCTTGAGTTCCTTTTCGTTAGTGTTAACTTGGGTCAATAGTTCTCCGAAATGACCTCCTATGGAAGTTTCATCGATTTTGTTGTGTCCGAAATGTCATTTCCACTCTATTAACATTATTGGTTTTTGAATATCGGTTTCCGATTGTGCCCGGAACACCCCGTGGAGTTTTCTAAAAGTTGCAAAAAATTAGTTGCAGGCAAGACTTCAGCGCAATCACGCCAAGGCTAGCGCGATCGTGCCTCAGCGCAATCGCTCCAAGGCCAGCGCGATCGCGCCTCAACGCCTGTTGAACTTTAGCGCGATCACGCCATCCCAGCGTGATAGCGCGAGGTGCCTACCTCCCTTCAGCGCTGTTGGTGGTGGCCTAGCGCCGATGGCGCTGGCCATTTTCCAGCAGCTATATATAGATGAAAGTTCATTTTCCAGCTTTGTTTCTCACACTCTCTCACTCTAAAACTCTGATTTCTCTCCAACAAATTGCTCCATATTGATTCTAACACTTGGGGAGTCATTTGTCCGTGGATTCTCCATCCTCCTTTGTCCCTTGGTAACCTTCTTCTCCACCTAGACTTTCTTAAATTCCAGCATTGATGCCCTCATCCCAAGCTTGGGGCTTTGTAGTAGTGGCTACCTTACGGCTTGTGCATGCTCGTTGGGGTGGTGAATTGTTCGTGGTGGCTGGAATTTTGTCATTTTGGTAATTAATTCTTTCCCAATTTCTGTTTTAATTTACGAAATTCCATTCTTTAAACCCCAACCTTTGCAGGATATTTTGACCCCTTTTTCCTTGGCCAATTGTGCTCAAATTTGGAGCATGACTTCTTGGCATCATTGGGGTCATCATGGTTCTTTTCATTTTTGGGTTCAGGTTGTGGGACCCACAGGCCCGCTTTTGACCCAGATATCGACCCAACTACAATTGTAGCAATATGGGTATCATTGGACTAATCTTGACACATAGTTTATGTTCTTTATAGCGTGGAAGCTTTCTGAGGCTGTTCGGAAGGGGAAGGCACACGAGTGACAGTTCATGCTTGCAGTTTTGCTCAGAGGTAGGTTACGGTTTACCTTCTAGATAGAGTTAGTTAGGTCTTATATATTTATATGTTACTGGAACTCTAGGTTGAATTGTAGATAGACTTTAGGCTTAAATCCTGTTTATCATGCTATTTGGCCATTTCGGGTTTTTAGCGCTAGCGCTGTATGTTATCCTTAAACTAGGAGCTTGTTTCTTCTGTGTGACTAGTCTAAGACCCTTAGCATGCTTTTAAGATGCTTTAGAGGTAGAATAGAGCTTGCCTGTTGTTTTCTGCTTTTATTTTCCACTTTACCGCTTTATTCTATCATTGTATGTAACTGTGGGCCCGAGGCCATGGCTAGGATTTGGATGGATTCCAGGTCAGTTCTCTTGTTTAAGAGGGTACTTTTGCCCTGTTTGGTCTGATAGTGTGATTATTCCTCTGCTTGTGAACATTCATACTCATATTGCATGGCATATCATTGGTACAGTGCGAAAAATGAGTTTTCCAAGGATTTTGGGTTTGAAAAGAGGTTTTTCTACTGTTGTGATGGATTTTGGGTTTGAAAAGAGGTTTTTCTACTGTTGTGATGGATTTTGAACTAAATCGAGCTATTTTCAGTATCACCTTGGTTTTTGATAGGGAAGGAGGAACTACTATTTTCTGTATATAAATTTATAGTCCGATGCAGTATTTCAAACTCCCGATGCGTTATTCCGGACCCCCGATGCATTATTCCGGGTATTTTGTTATTTCATATACATATATGCATAGTCCAATGAGGTATTCCGGGCGCCCGATGTGGTATTCTGGGTTTATACTATATTGTATTCATACACATCATCGTCCATCGCATTGCATTTGCTTGGGCATATGGATGGACTCTGGTTTAGCTTGATGTTGTTTCCCATTTCTCTTTTTATTTATTGGCATGTCTCCGGCTTTATAACTAGACTTAGGAGGATCCCTTTATAGTTAGATGCTTTCCTGTAATCTATATTTATATATTATCTTTTTGCGCTCGGTCGGCCTATGATACCTACTGAGTACCCATTGTCTTGGTACTCATACTACACTCTGCATCTCTTTTTGTGATGCAGTACCTAGTACGAGCCACCCTCGTTGATCTCCTGTCGTTCGAGGCCCATTGCTATTCAAATCGCAGTGAGCTCCCGGCACTTTGGAAACTTTACTTGCTTTCCATCTTGTACTTCTGGTCTATATTTTGTATTTTGGATAGACAAAGGTTATTGTATAGCTACTCCTTGCTTTAGTCGCTCTTGTACTAGTGACACCAGGTTCGGGTTGGTGTTCGGGTTGTTTTGTCTTTTTTGGTCACTTTAGGACCATCTTTTATATATTATGTACGTTGGTATGTATATATATGCTTTTGGCCTTATCGTTTGTTATATCTTCTGCTTTTCTTTAGTTAAATTATTATTTACTGCTTTCCGCGTGTTTGGGATAGGCTTGTCTACTGGGGGGTTACGCCATCATGGCTCGGTTTCAGGTCGTGACATGTATAAAAGTAAAACCTGAGATAACACATCGGGTGCCCAGAATTTAACCTCGGACTCATCAACGTATTTATAAAAAGTAGTATTTATTTTTCCCTTTTTCCTCCCAAAAGTCAGTAACAATTCCAAAGCAATCCTTTTAAAAGCCTAAAGACCATGAAAACCCAATAATTGTCAGGTGTAGGACCAAAAAGCTTTAAAATCATTCTTTTTCGTACCGATAAGCATGACAATACAGTATGAGCATATAAATTTCCATATTCAAAGAAAACACAAGGCAAAACAGGGCAAAGAACCCTTCAAACCAAAAGAACTGACCTGGAACTCCTTCCAAATCCAAGTTATGGCTCCGGGCCCACAGTTACACATAACGGTAGAATAAAGCAAAAAGGTACCAAAAATAAAGCGAAAAGCACCGAGAATCTCTACTCTACCTCTAAAACCTCCTAAAAGCATACTAAAGATTCTATACTAGCCACAAAGATACTACAAGCTCCTAGGCTAAGGGTAAACATAACAATTCTAAACTAAAATCCAAAATGGACAATTTTAATTGATAAACAGAATTCAAGCCTAAATCTAGCTAATATGCAACCTAACATTCCAGTATCGTACAAATATATAAAATCTAACTAAACTCAGTCTAAAAGGTAAACCGTAACCAACCTTAGGGTCAAAGTGCAAACATGAACCATCACTCGTGTGCCTCCCCTTCCGAATAGCCTCAGAAAGCTACCATGCTATCAAGAATATAATCTGGTATCAAGACAAGAAGAATGACACCCATATTGATATATGGAAAATTGGGCTGAAAATTGGGTCAGAAAATGACCCTCGAGACCCGTGCAATGAAATAGAAAATAAAATTTGCAATTACACCCGTGGTGCATTTAGGAACCCATGATAAAAGCCTGAGCACAAATGGAGTTCATTTTAGGGCTCAAAACATCCCTGAAGTGCTACTAATTCAAGAGGACAACAATGGAGAATCAAGGATTCGGAGGGTGGAAACTTACCAAAATCTAGAGAACAAACGCCTAGGAGGTGAGTTTCACTGCCCCACCAACATGCAAGCTCAAGAATAGATTTCTACAAGGATTATCCAAGATCCAAAAATAAATCAAAAATGGAGTTTTAGTAAATGGAGAAGAAGAGAGCTTTGGGGAAGGATAACTAACCAATTATCGAGGGAGAATTATTCGTGAAGGACAACTGATTTCCCCAACCTTATGAACTATTAGGAGCAATTTGGTAGAGGGAATAATGCATTTAGAGTTGGAAAACAAGAGCACCTAAGGCTGTAAAAACAAAGTTGAAGAAGTAGTAATCAACAACTTTTTTTGCAAAAGTGGACAATTGTCCGCAATTGCGAACGTCGCAAAAGCGGCAAAACCTCCGCAGATTGCGAAGGTCACTCCTCTTCCGTGTCTCCGCAATTGTGGAACTTTCATCGCAATTGTAGTGCCTACAAAAGAAGAAAAATTCCATAAATACGTCCATCATAAATGCGGTGAAAGTCCGTAATTTCGGACCCAACAGCAACAGTAGTACCATCAGAATTTTTTAAGACTAAAAAGTCACTGGATGGACCCTCGAGATTGATCCGGGGTCCCGCGAACACAAATGAACTATGCAACTCAATCAAAAACTACATTTTGGACTCAATAAAATCAACAAAAACTCTAACGTAGATTATTTTAATGAAAAGTGGGCCCCACACACAAGAACCAACTTTTGGCCAACTTAACCAAAATGAAACACAACCGCCAAAAATGAGTCAGGAAGCCTCGGGACCCAAACCAAAGGTACGTCAAGCTCAAAGTTGGCATTTCAGAGCTAAAAGCGCTGGCAAAATTTCCATCTGACGCCGTCTTCTCTGAATGTTGACCAAAGTCAACCCCACAAGTCAAACTGGCTTAAAAACACAAAAAATAACACAAACCCAAAACGAACACTCCTTAACCCATACCAATGGTCCCACTAGACCAAAATCCCTGTTATGGAGCCAACAGAACTATCAGAATTTAGTTCTGAGCACGTTTACCAAGAAAGTTGACCAAAGTTAAAGATTTTCTAAGTTCAAGTTCTAAAACAGGGAAATGGTCATAACGACCTAACGAACGGCCTGGGTATCGAATCGTCAGTCCCGACAAGTCATAAAGGACCTGTAGCAACTCAAAGGAAGCTTGAACTGCTGAAAAAGGATGAAAAACAGAAAATAACCTGGAGGGTCATTACAATTTGCTTGATTCCTTATAAAGCATAGGCCTACAAAATAGACTTTGTGAACGTGTGTTTTCTCAATATTTTAAGTTCTAATTTGTTTTTCCCTCTTTTTATCCTTAAAATCCAGACTCGCCCTAGTTTTGGATTAATTCCTCTCCAAAAAGGCCTCAAACTTTAAATTCTCCCTTACGTTATTAGAGAAAGGGAAATCCCTTTCTCATTCTAAACCCATCTTCTCGCTTCCATTCTCACAAATCACTAAATCATGAATGTCATTGAAAGTTGAATTCATCATGTACATTAGACAATATCTTTAAGGATCGAGTTTGAGCCAACAATTGAACTTCTCTAACAATAAAGTTTTTCCATTTTATTTTTAATGACTAATATAGAATTTATCAATATATTATAATAATAAATAATTTATTATATAACCATATAATAGTATTTAATCTATGAAAATTGAGGAAGACATAATCAATAATTTTTTAAGTTATGTGTCAAACTTTGTCGCTAGTAATTGGTGTACTAAAGGTAGTAGTGTCCCTATCATGCTCAAATCATGGTCCATCTCTGGTGCCCCCACTACACTCAAATCCTCTGTCATATTTTGAGCCTAAACCCTGGGTTTAACTGGCACTCGAGACCATTAATGTCCTGAGCGGACCCTTGGTATGGCTTGCTACTAAACTGAGAACTTAGATAACCTTGCGAAAGCTTTTACATGTAATGGATATGCAATTCTTTTGGAAAAAAACAATCTCTTTATATCTGAAAAACTAAAGATATGAATATTAGAGAAATAAATTGTTTGACTAAATTGTCTATGAAGCCTCTAATGTACTGAAATAGTTACCGGGATAAGGCATCGGGCTACCTGAATACTCTACTAGCAACTACTAATGACAGAAAGATAAAATGAAGCCCACCGAAAGCGAGGAGGTCTCACAAATACTGAAAGTAAGTGGACCTACTGATGCATCTATTGCCGATCCTGAGTACCTAAATCTGCATTTTCTACTGATGCAGCGCTAAATGGCATCAGTACATGAAATGTATGGTATGCAAATAGCTGAATAAAACAATGAAGCTAATACTGAAATATTGAGTTAAAAGGAGTAGTAACTGAATATAGACTAAAATGTAGTTAACTATATGGTAAAACATGTATATGTAACTTTAACAATAAATGCTTTATAACTATAAAGATATGCATCAAAAACATATACTGAAAATATAACTTTAGTTTTTTGGGGAGTTTTTCTTAATCGAAAATCATCATGTGAGCCTCATGATGATACAATGTCTTTCCCATATTGCCAGAGTCATCCTATACCTTGCCGAGGTGTAGAACGAAACTTAATTTATGTGTCCAAACTAAGACACTTTAAGCATAATGAGAAGTAGGTCGACATGCGGAGCGATCCTATCCTATGCCGATGGCGTAGTTTTAGACCTTGGGTTACTTGAACCCTTACCCATCTTGGTGCTAAATAATCCTCCCAAAATAATGTAATAATGCTCAGTAAGTTATATATGTCTCACTTTAGAGGAAAATCTAAAAATCTCTTACTTTGAGCCATTGTTTAATGCTTAATTCTTTAAACTTAACTTACTTATGAGCCCTTGGAACAAAAAAAATCTTTCTTATTAACCTAACATTCAAAGATTCAAGATCTTTTCTTTCTTCTCAAAATCATAAACTGAAAGCTTAAAATACCTAACTTGAAATCTTTCTTGAAATATTCCTTTAGAGTCCTTTAAATGAATTTCTCATGAAAACAATACTTAACTTGAAGTCTTTCTTAAAATACTCCTTTAGAGTTGTAATGACCCTCCAAGTCATTTTTTATTTTTTGTTCTTTTTCCACATTTTGAGATTTCCTGCAGTGGCTACATGTCATTTATGACTTACTGCAACTGACGGTTTGGTGCATGGGTTGTTCGCTAGGCCATTAGGGTCATTTCCTTGTTTTAGAACTTGAACTTAGAAAATCTTTAACTTTGATAAAATTTCTTGGAAAATGTGCTCAGAATCAAATTCCAACAGTTCTGTTGACTCCGGAACAAGGATTTTGGTCTAGTGGTACCCTTGGTCTAGGTGCTTTCGATTTGGTTTTGTGATATTTTCTGTGTTTTCAGCCATATTTGGCTTGTGGGGATGACTTTGGTCAACATTCAGAGAAGACGACTTCGGATGGAAATTCCACCAGCGCTATTAGCCCCGGAATGTCGACTTTGGTCTAAAGGGATGTTTGGTTTGGGTCCCGAGGCTTCCAGACTTGTTTTTAGTCCTTGGGTTTTGTTTTGGAAAAGTTGCCCAAAAGTTGGTTTTGGACGTGAGGCCCACTTTATATTAAATCAACCTCCGTTGGGATTTTTATCAATTCAGTTGAGTCTGAAATTTCATTTTTAGTTGAATAGCTCAGCTCATTTGTGTTTGCGGGACCCCAAATGTGTTCCCGAGGGTCCGTCAAAGAAATGTTTCATGTTGGTATTATTGTTGGCAGTTGGTTTATGTCATGGCACCAGCAGGCCACTTCCCACACTGCGCATGGCTGGGTACGCACAGTAGCACCAGCTGACTCTCTTCTTTTTGGCCATCGCCTAGGCAGCCAGCAGGCCGTGTGCGCGTGCCTGCGTGTGCGGTGGCCAGCCCGCGTGCATGCTGTCATGTTGCTGGCCTGGGCCTCGGCCTGGCCTTGGCGTGCATATGCACCTAGTTGCATGGGAAGGGCCACATACACAGCTCCTGGAGCGTTCCCCTAGGCATCGCTGGCAGCCTATAAGTTGCCATCTCTAACTCTTTCTCTTTCATTTCCAACATTTTCCATGCATTTTCCCCCATTGATATAGAACTCCAAAGCTCCAAATAAGACTCCAAACCTCTCCAAAGCTTATGGTAGCAACTCCTTCATTCCGTGGTCATTCTTGTACTCGAATTGGTAAGCTTTCGCCTATAAATTCTTCTCTTCTCTTTTTAAAATTCCCTTGAACTAGTGGTCTTCAGGGCTATCTTGGCTCGAGAAAATAGTCTTTGATTAATTTTTGGGCATGGGTTCTTTAACCTGATGCAAACATAATTGTGATTTTTGTTTTCTGTTTTGTCCTGCGAGCCTTGAGGGTCATTTTCCGACCCGATTTTCGGCCCAAATTTTTGTATAGCAATATGGCCGTCATTCTTCTTGTCTTGACTGCATTATGTTTTTGATAGCGTGGCAGCTTTCTGAGGTCATTTGGAAGTGGAAGGACCACGAGTGATGGTTCTTATTTGCGGTTTGTCCTTGAGGTAGGTTACAGTTTACTTTTCTAGACAGAGTTTAGTTAGATTTTATACTATATATGTTATTACTGGAACGTTAGGTTGGACTCTTGGTAGAATTAGGCGTAAGACATGTCACTTGTATTATGTTGGCCAATTCGGTTCATAGATTAGAATTATTCTTGTTATCCTTAGTCTAGGAGCTTGTAGTATTATTGTGCCTATCATAGGATCCTTAGTACAGTTTTAGGAGGTTTTAGAGGTAGAGTGGTTGCTTTTAGTTTTTTTCATAGTTATTTTCCCATTCTTCTTATTTTATTTTATCATTATGCGTAACTGTGGGCCCGAGGCCATAGCTTCGATTTGGGTGGAGTTTCCAGGTCAGTTCTCTTGTTTGGAGGGTAATTTGCCCTGTCTTGTCTTTATGTGTGTTATATTCCTCTGAACGTGGAAATTTACATGCTCATTCTGCATTTTCATGCCATCTGTATAGAAAGGAATGATTTTCGAAGTTTGGGTCCCAACATGAGATTCACTATAGTTACTATGATTTTCAAATCTTAAAGGAATTATTTTGGTATTACTATTGGTTTTGGAAAGGAAAGGAATGTACTATTTTTATGCCGGTTCAAGGGATGTTTCTGGACCTTTTCTCTATTTACTTTCTATTGATGAGTCTGATGATCGATTTCGAGTGCCCAATGCAATATTTCAGGTTCTTACTTTCTATACATATGTTGATGAGTCCGATGTTAAATTCTAGGCACCCGATATTTTATTCCAGGTTTTACTTTTATACATATATGCATCACATCATCTTTCCTTGCATTGCACTGGCTTGAGTATACTTGGGTTGTCGGTTGCCTGGATTGATTTTGTTGTTATTTTCCATCATGTTGGTTCTGTTAGTTCTATTTTTTTTTATAACTTGATTTAGGTGGATCCCTTTAGTTATCTTACTTTCCTGTAATTTATATTATATATTATCTTTCTGCCCTCGGTCAGCCTATGATGCCTACTGGGTACCCGTTGTCTTGGTACTCATACTACATTCTGCATCTTTTTTTGATGCCGCACCTAGTACGAGCCACCCTCACTCATCCTCCTATCATTTGAGGCATGTTGCAGTTTAGATCGCGGTGAGCTCCTGGTGCCTTGGAGAATGTACATGATTTCTATCTATCATATCTGTCTATATTTTTTATTTTGGATAGACAGAGTTGGTTGTATAGATACTCTGTACTTTAAATGCTCTTGTACTGGTGACACCAGGTTTGGGTTGGTTCTTTGTATATTTTGTCTTCTTGGTCACTTTAGGACCATTTTTGTATATTTAGTAGTACAGTTGGTATGTATATATGCTATTGGCCTTACCTCCCTTATATTTATATCTTCCGTTTCCTTTATATAAACTGCTTTATTTATCTTTCGTTTTGCTTCGGTTGGCTTACCTACTGGGGGGCTATGTAGGCGCCACCATGGCCCAGTTTCTAGTCATGATAGCCTTGTATCAGAGCTCTAGGTTTATTGGTCTTACCAGTACAAGAGCAAAGTGTCTAGTAGAGTCTCGTGGATCGGCATGATGACGTCCGTATTTAATTTGTGTGATGCTATTGGACGTTCCTATGAAAGATTCCATATTCTTTGGTTCCTTATCATGCTTCATTGACTTGAGCAACTTCTAAGTATTTTTATTTCACTCTTTCTCATATGGTTTGGACGAGATCGGCAGCGGGTGAGGACGAGGCCCCTACACTTGCAGTTAGAGCCCCATCTAGGAGACGGGGTAGAGGTTGACCCAGAGATAGGTAGGGTTCAAAAAATTGGAGGATCCACTAGGGTGGCTTATACTAGGTACTGCATCAGAAAAAGATGCAGAGTGTAGTATGAGTACCAAAATAACAGGTACCCAGTAGGCATAGGCCGACCAAGATCAGAAAGATAATATATAATATAAACTACATGAAAGTAAGCTAACTACAGGGATCCCCCTAAATCTAGTTATCAACAGAAAAACCAAACTATTTGACCGATGGTGAAGATATTAATGAGAGACAAGTAAAGCACTCCAAGTACACATAGTTAATACGATGCAATGCATTATGATATGGTATGATGTAGAGTATGGCCAATGCAGAAAAGCAAAACCCGGTATCTAGTACCCCCGGCACCCAAAAGAAACCTCAACCTCATCAACATATGCATAAAAATAAAACCCGAATATGTGCTCCTCGGGCTACCCAGAACCATACGTCTGGCTCATCAACAGGAAACTAAAAGTAGATAAAGGTTCTGAAAAAATCCCCTCGAACTGTCACAACAGTAGTACTTCCTTTTCTTTTTGAAAACCAGTGGTTAAGTAAAATTTTGAGTTTGAACCAAAAATCCCGTGTTTCTTTCATTTCCACAACCAATAGCAATGTAATGCAATAATGAGATATGATGCCATGTGCATAAAATATCAATTAAACCAGGGTAAAGCACCCTCCAAACAAGAAGATTGACCTGGCACTCCGTCCAGTCCATGCTATGGCCTCAGTCCCACAGATACATAAATACAATAAATAAAATGGATAGAATGGAAAATAACCACAAAAAATAACTAAAAGCACCTACTCTATCTCTAGAGCCTCCTAAAAGCATTCTAAGGATTCTAGGCTAGTCATCAAAATTCTACAAGCTCCTAAGCTAAGTGTAAATATTTTAAGCCTATTTCTACTCTAAGATACTACCTAACATTCCAATAATATATAAAATATAGAATCTAACTAAGCCAGGTCTAAGGAAAATAAACTGTAACCTACCTCGGGGCTAAAATGTAAACACAAACCATTACTAGTGTGCCTTTCCCTTTCGAACAACCTCAAAATGATGCAACACTATCAAGAATATAGTCCACGTGTCATGACAAGAAGAATGACACCCATATTGCAATACAGAAATTCAGGCTGAAAATCAGGTCAGAAAATGAGTGTCGGTGCCAACACAATGAAACAGAAAATAAAATTCACAATTATATTCGCAACGGGCTTAGTAACACATGCCCAAAAGTTGAGCATGAATGAGACTCATTTCGGGGACAAAAACAACCCTGAAGTCCTCTTTGATCAAGAATAACTAAACTATTCTATGAAATAATTAAGAAGAAAATTCGAGAATGAAATAACGGGAAAAGAGTGGGGGAACATAATGAACTTACCAGAAATATTTGAGATGAATAATGCTCTAATCCCAGCAGTCGTGAAGGAGCCCACACCGTTGCAAAGATAAGCTGGCTAGACCATCATGATCGCGATGGTCTAGCCACACGATCGCGAAGAACAAGCTGGACCAGGTCCTAGCCAGCCTTCATTGTGATTGCGAGGAGACACCCTCGTGATTGTGATGGTCAGAAAGTTAGACAATTGCGAATGTGATGGTAACCTCATGGTCGCGATGACCAAAATGATCTGTAACATACAACAACAACCAACAAAACTCTAAGGCTAAAAAGTGACCGGATGGACCCCCGGGATTCACTCAGAACCCCGTGAACACAAACTAACCATGGTACTCTACCAAAAATGACATTCTGGACTAAACATAACTTAAAAAACTCCCAACAGAGATTTTTTATATGAAAAGTGGGCCCCACACCCGAAAAACAACTTTTACCAAATAAAACCCAATAGCCCAAACCAGAGGTCCCTCTAGCCCAAAGTCGATGTTCCGGAGCTAATAGCGCTGAAAAAATTTCCATCTGAGGCCTTCTTATCCGAATGTTGATTAAAGTCAACTCTACCAGGCTTAAGAGTTTAAAATTAGGAAAATAAGTTTTAGAAGGTATAAAAGGAAGGTTAGCAAGTCAAATCTCCATTCATATGTGTTGGGTAAGTTGATTCTAACATCTAGTAAGTCAAGGGTAAAGAAGTTATCTAAATGAACCTCTATAACTAACAAGAGTAGCTTTGAAGGTCAATCTAGTAATACACTTATTAAGCATGGATTGTGTGTTAGTGTGCACCGAGGTGCTACTGCCATATTGAGGCTATGTATATAGTGTGCACCTAGGTGCTACTGCCATATTGAGTCCATTATATACATAGTGTGCGCCAAGGCGCTACTGCCATATTGAGGCCATTATATACATAGTGTGTGCCGAGGCGCTACTGCCATATTGAGGCCATTATATACAGGGTGCTTCGAGGCGCTATTGTGGTTCAGTATGGGTTATAAAGAGTGAGTTGCGGTGTGAGTTAATGCATGTGTTGTGTTCTAAAAATAATAAAGGAGAAAGAGCTTAATGAGTCTTACCAATTACAGTTTACAAGTTTCATATTATATCTTGTTCAAATTTACTACTTGCGACTTGCTTTTATGTTTCTACCTTACATGCCAGTACATTATTGTCGTACTGACGTCCCCATTTCCTGGGGGCGCTGCATTCATGCCTGCAGGTCCAGACAGAAATGCAGACAGACCTCTTCAGTAGGAGTTGTAGAGTTCAGCCATTTTGGTAAGCTCCATTCTTCCTGGAGCTGACGAGTCAGAGGTCTAGCTTATATTTTGACCAGGTTTTGTATATGTACAGCTTATGGGTAGTCCAGGGCCCTATCCAAGATATGAGATATTTTACTTACTCCTAGAGGCTTGTAGAAGTGTATATGTATATCAGTGTTGGGTATGGCCTTGTCGGCCTTGTTATTAGCTATCTACTATGATAATAGCCTTGTCGGCCTTGGGTTGTTTACCTACTATTGAGCTTTCAGTGTTTCAAATTGCTATTCTTAGAGACCTTGTTGGTCTCAGACCCCCAGCAGGTTCAATAGAGATACACTCAATTTTGGCACCCTTGGCCTTTTGGGGCTTCGGGTGTCGGTCATGCCTCCCATAATTTAGGGCGTGACAAACTATTCTCAACAAAACCTCATGACTAACGACGATTTGCCCTTAAGAATGACATCACTGATCTATCATCGGGCCAAATCATGCATCAATCACAAGTGGGTTACTCAGACTTCACCCCAAACATAGATTTCAAGGCTACAAATCACTATGAATCAACATGCATTGACAACATTGAAGTTCTACCAAGTTGACAATAAGCAAAATTGTCAATACAACTCAAAATTGGGGACCCAAAATTTTGGGATCTCACCCATAATCAATATGGCAATTCTAGTTATCATGCTTCACAATTGGAGTTCCCAACCTTCATAAAAACAATTATTTAACGTCGGAGAAATTATCACAAGTGAAGATTAAGCGGAGAGGAGTGAAAATTGAAGCATTTTAGAGTGCAACAATGGTGACCCAATTGATTTGCCTAGAGAGACGACATAAGCTACGATGTTGGTGGAGCAGTGGAGATGGTTGGGAGAAAATAAAAAGATTTGGGGAGAAGTAGGGGGATTTGTGGAAATTTTTGGGAGAGAAATTGAGAAGTTTTAGAGAAAATATGGTGAAAAAGAAAGTGGGAGGCGGTTTTAAAAATAAAAAGAAGAAGAAAGGTCGCTCGGGTCATCTCTGGGTCGGGTCGGTCAATGGGTTAGGTCAATTAAAATTTAAATTTACCTTTGGTGAATTGCGATATGCGAGTCGCACCATCCTTGGTGCAGACCACATATCATTTTGCACATCACCTTTTTCTCCCCTGGTTTGTGCAGGCTTCTGGTTTGCCATGCGATGGAGGTGCGATGTGCACTTGGGCTCGTGTGGTCCACACGTCCCGACGCACATCGCCTCCAATATTTTCATTTTCTCCCAGACCTTCTATATTGGTGTGTGGTGTGCTGTGCGACACACACAATGGCTTGTGCGTCTGCACAGTCTGCCGCACAACCCATTTTCACCCTGTTTTGCACTTGTTCATTTTCTACCTCATGTATTCCCTAAAAACACACCAAAAACAACAAAGGGTGAAGAAAATTAAATCAGAAACACTTGGGTTGCCTCCCAAGAAGTGCTTGACTTTACGTCACAGCTCGATGATAGTACCTCAACCTCAGTCGTTGTCGGAAAGCATGCCAATCAGGTTGGCATGGCCCCATCCCAAGAAGCGGAATTGCTCCATCAATAATTTAGAGGCATCATCACATTGCTCAAGCATGGGCATTTTCCCACTTCACACTCCTCATGGGCATCACCAAACTTGCCCTCCGAGTCTATCACTGATATCACTCTCAAATCATCAGGAGGCCTTGTCGGTTGGCATACATTGAAAGTCACTACTGCATCCCCCACTTAGAATTTGAGTGCTCCTAGTTCGATATCAACAAGGTCCCTCCCCGTGGCCAATAGTGGTCGCCCCAAAATAATGGGTACCTCTACATCCACCTTAGAATCTAAAATTACGAAATCAGTTGGATGAATCAGTTTGTCCACTTTTACCAAAACATCAAACAAGATCCCTACAGGGCACTTAATGGACTTATCGGCCATGAGTAGCCACATAGAAGTAGGCTTGGGCGCACCCAATCCTAGCTTCTTGAAAATCATTAGGGGCATCAAGTTGATTCTTTCCCCAAGTCACATAAGGCCTTTCAGAGTACAAACATTCCAATCATACATGTGATAGTGAATGCACCCGGATCTTCTCTCTTCATAGCCACATTACTAGTCATCACAGCGTTGTAGCTATGTGAGATCTCAATTGTGGCAACGTCAACCACCTTCTTCTTTTTTAGTAACTCCTGCATAAATTTGGAATACCCTAGCATTTGCATTAGAGCTTCAACTAAAGGAATGTTTATTGACAGTTTGCTAAACATGTCAACAAACTTGCTAAATTTTTGTTCTTCCTTCATCTTATTTAGACTATGAGGGTACGGAGGAGGTCCCTTGGGAGTTGTGGTCGGTATGCTTTGCACAAGAGGGGGGTTTTTCTCGACATTGATGGTCACTTGGAGAGAGGGTTCAACCTCTTCCTTCTCATCATCACTTTCAACATTTGTCGGGGTATTTGGTGCACCAAGTTCTTCCCCTACCTCCGGGGTTTCAACAACATTTTCATGTGCCCTCTCTTCATCTCTGTCACTTGTCTTCTTGACCACTTCAACAATTGGCTCCTTTGGGTTCACAACCGGATTTACAACAGGTTCTCTTATTTCACTGGTTGTTCATCCACTCCTAGTAACAATAGCCATGATCTGATTGTCACTTTTATGATTGGTAGTGGCATTGCTAAGAAGTGATGCCTTCATCCCCGGGCTCATTTGAATGGAAAGATGCTCCATTTGGGTCTCAAGTTGCTTGATGGAGGTTGAATTAGAGCTTACGGTTTTATGAAGTGCTCAGACTTCGACTTTAAGCTCATTCACCCCGGCATGTGTTGTTTCAAAATTTTTAGCACCAAGGACAACATGTCCTCTACCTTAGAATGCCCGGGGTTGCTTGTGGTTAGTTGGTAGAGGGAGTCTGATTTGTTTTGGGGCACATAATGTCTTCAGTGATTGTATCGATCACCATACTTGTCCCGATCATCTCTTATCCAACCTTAATTCTCTTCCCTTGGATGATAGTATCCGGTATGAGAACCCACCGGCGCAAAGCACAATTTGTCATCTACGATTGTCATTAACTCATTATCGCTAGCTTTTATTTTCGGCGTATTCACAACATTTATGCCCTTAGCACCCATTACATTCTTTGCAAAGAGATCAATTTGGGTCATCATTTTAGCCATGGTGTCATCTTGAAATTCCCCCCTTTTTCTGATTTCATTTGCCAAGATGGATGAGGCTGCTCCCGCAATTGGCACATCCACTTCTCTTGTATACCAAGCTTTGTTGGTTTTTGTCATTCGCTCTAAGATATTTGAGGCAATGGAAAACTGCAAGTCCATGAAGGTGCCACCTCCAAGGTTGTTAGCCATCGACTAATTCATAGAATTCAATGAACAATAGAAACTTTGGAGAAATACGTTGTCCGACAACCCATGGTTTGGACATAAGACAAGCTTCTTTTTGAACCTCAACCAAGCCTCATGTAGGGGCTCATCTGGGAGTTGCCTGAAGTTGGTAATCTCATCTCTTAGTTGCATCATGCGAGATGGAGGGAATAATCTCGAAGTGAACTCCTCAACCAACTCAACCCAAGATGTAATAGACCCGTCCATCAATTCTTCCAACCACACTGTGGCTTTCCCCGTCTAGAAAAAAGGGAATAGGCGCAATCGGATGGACTCTTGGGAGATGTTTTGAATAATGTATGGTTGTCAAATCTCCACAAAATTTTGTATATGCCGGTTGGAATCTTCATGTGCTACTCCACTAAACATGCCCTTTAAATTGATGAAGTGGATCATGGTGCTAGTAACGTGAAAGACAGCATGTCCCACTATGGAGGGTAGACGGATTGCACCCACACCTCCTTGCATGACAGGATCAGCAACGTTGGCATCCATGAAGCCGTCAACGCTGTCGTTGTCGTCGCCCTCGCTCATAGGCTATCCTGCTCAATCACAACACAAACAACAAACATAAGTAAAATAAACAAGTACTCTCAAAGTGATTTCAAATCAACAATCAAAAAATATCTATCAAATCAAGTCCCCGGCAATGGCCCCATTTTTTATAAACGCTCAAACGTACTATCCCATGAGGAGGTACCGGCAATCGTCAAGCAAAACACATTTATAAGCACCCAATGTATGTCGGGGTCATACCCACAAGGACTTGTAGATAGCACAATGATGATTGTATAGAAATGACTTCGCTAAGAGAGTAAGTGTTTAAGTGCAAGAAAGTAACGGATTGGGGGAGAATTTGGAATTCTGTCACAAAAATCCAATTTAAACAAGACGGTAAAGTAAAATAGGTGAACAAATAAGAGTAAACGACTGGGATGTGTATCTAATGGGGCTCTAATGTGGGATAGGGTAATTTCTTATTCACGCTTATTCTCGGTCATTGAAATAGGTAGCCTTGGTCATGGGTATGGATTGTTTATCTCTCGATCAACAACAATATGTCCGGCAATCTCAGTTAGAGCACCATTTATTTAACAACAAACAACCAAGCTAAAGCTTAGGGAGGTCACACTATCTCTAGCTTAGACCCTTAAATGGGTGATTTCGTTGATATGAGCTATTTCTAGCCCCAAATCTAAATGGAGTCCCAAGTTCCCTCTAGTAACTTCACATCCGAAACTATGAAATTCTCTTTCAAGCAACAACATAGCCAAGTAAGGAAAATCAATGTTTGCAACCACCAATTTTAGGATTATAACTTGGTTAAACTACTAGACCCATGTAAAATAAGAAATTATAAGCAAAAATTAGCAACACCCACACCCATTTGTCAATCACCCATTATCAACACATCCCTAGACAAATGAAATTAGCTACTCATGCTAAAGGAAAGAGATATACCAAATGGGTAAGTCAAATTCCTCTTCATTTAAGTGTAATTAAAAGTTCTAAGCTGAGTTTTTGTACACAAATGGTTAACCAAGATTCGGAAGAGAGAATGGATTGAAACCCTCTTCTTCTTGGATAGGAAACTTGTTCTAAAAGCTAAAATTACTTGCAAATATTCAGAGCTGAAGGATTCTTTTTACAATTGTACCTAAATTGGCTTTTTATACTTTTCCAAAATGTCACTAATTATCTGGACATAATTGCCCTTTGGGTGGCATGTGATGAAATATTGGGTTCACACGTCATGATATGCGCATCGCACACCATCTTCAGTTGGACCAGTAACTTCAGCTAATTTGGAAGCTTCGTGCGAAGGAGGTGCAGTTCGCACCCTGAGTTAAGCGCATCGCACAGCGACCGCACCTCTTAGAAGATTCTTCACTGAATTTTGTAGCTCTATGCAATGTAGGTGCGTTCTGCACCACTTCTTGTGCGTGTTGCACAGGCACCGCATCTCAGGGCAGAATCTCCATATTTTCTGATCACTTCACACTTCACTCCTTTTAAGCTCTTTTTGGGTCCACTTCCTTATTTTTCATCATTGATCAAAAGTACTTGTATAGACATTAATAAAGGCCATAAGAACCTTTAAGTCTATTCAGAACATAGCAATAATTCATGAATAAAGGCTCAATAAGTTGGTAAATTACAGACTTATCAGTCTCCACGAGCTAACGGTGATGGCCCACACTAGGATCTACACCAGAAGATGCAGAAGTGTAGTATGAGCACCAATTGCAAAAAATGGGTACCTAGTAGGTATCATTGGCCGATTGGGCACATATAAGATAAAAGAGCAGTAATAAGCAGAGTAGAAGCAAATAGTCATAGAAAGTGATGAATAAGTACACAAAAAAGCTAGCACGGAAGGAGTACAAGTAGAAAACCATAACATGGCCAGCTATAAGATATATATACATCACATACATATGTGAAAGAAGGAAATAACGCACCCGAGATCCTCACAACACAATATATAAGGAAAGATTTAGAAATAGGCGGTATACTGATAACCTCGAGTAAAAAAGGAAGGAAAAAAGGAGAATAATGATACATGCTTGAAAACAAGATTAATATCCATGTCAAACTAACAATACTACTCTCAAGTCAGGAAGGAATCAACCGATAACCCATAAACAACTTATCAAGTGAACCAATCATATGTAATACAACCCCCAATATCTAATCATCATAAGAAGTCACAATAGGGGTCAATATCTCTACAGAGTAAGAGTAAAGCTACCTACAGTCCCTACGGCCGCCCATATAATTGAGGAAAGCAATCAAGTGAAAACAAACCCGGCCTCCCATACAACCGGAGCATACACTCAGCAAATAGCAAACAAGGGTGGAATCTCACACAAATAGATGATATGACATGATATGCTGAACTAAGTGTGATAGTAGTGTCGTATGTTACTCCCTCCGGTACCCATAAAGGTCTAATGGAGGCAGTATCCATGGAAGGGATTCCCCTGAGTACCTCTACTCCACCGTACACCCCTCTCTGGTCGCCCTCAGCCCGTAACACTTGGTCCAGAATGATAAGGTCCATGGAGGTCTACTAGAAGACCACATACTAAATCTCAACCCTGGATATAACAGTCTGGAGTGTCCCCAGATCCAAACTATTAACCAAATCTTGATAATGCATGCCTTGATCTTATCCAGGTCTAAATCAGTGAAACAAGTCTCAAAAACCCCCTTCACGGGTGCCCGGGAGTATCCAGGTCTAAAACAGTATTAAATCAAGTCTGGTGCTCGGCTTTACTGAGTCTAATATCATTTCTCATCAACAACAAAACAAGCCTAGCACTTCGGCTCAACTGGGTCTAGTATAAGTAGGAAAACTGTGATGAATTTCTCTTTTAACCTTTCTTACCGCAAGAAGATCCATTAAAACAGTACCAAACCATTTCATAACCATTTTTACCAAAAATGGGCCCTGAAGGCCATGCAAGATTTAGAAAACCCTATAAGGTAGGACCAAATCCAAATTCATAGTAAAATCATGTAGAAATCCATTTATATGCATGATAATGGCATGCTCAATCACAATCTGTAGCCCAACGGCTCACAATCAACCTAATGGCCTTGTACATGCTCCAATCATTCTACAGCATAAATAGCCAGCTCTATAACGATAATAATGATGTCCTAGGCTCACAGACATTACCATATAACCTACCATCTATGTTCTAGAGTAAATACAAGGTCACATAGGACCACAAGGGTGATAATATAACCTATAACAAATACCACAAACATCGGAGGAAGAATAATTAGTCCAACATGAAGAAGCAGTCAAGGTCTGTGGTACCAAGCTAATCAACCCACCCAAGGATGCAAATTAGTACAATTTTATCCTATATATGCGAAGTCTAAAGAGTTAAGCCGTAACCTACCTGTCATCTGATGACAAGCTACTGGAATGACGATGTCCAAGTCTGAATCGCTTTGAGGGGTCACAAAATAAAATCACACTCTCAAGAAAATAAACTACACATTAACACGAGACTAACGATACCCATATCCCTATAATAATAGCCGGGCCGAGATTTGGGTCACTGACGGGCCATAGGTCCAACAACCCGAAGTAAAAAATGAAAGAGTACATAAAAATCACCATGACCATAGGAGTATGTGCAGAAAATTGAAGGAAATCGACCAAGAACAAGGCTCAAAACAGCCTATAACTACAAGAGAAAATAAAGGATCAAGGATGCGAAATCAACGGAAATTAAAAGATAAAACTTACAATAATGATGGGGAAATGATCACAGGCAAGCAATTTGCACCCGAACACCAAGAATTGGAGCAATACTGAGCTTTGGTGAATTTGGAACTAATAACAATGGTGGAAAAGGATTTGGAAGTGTTAAAAATAAAGAGGAAAGTATATATACTTCTCAAGGGTCCTTCTTCGCGATCGCGAAGGGACCATACATAGTTGTGATGACCATGCTGGCTAGACCATCGCAATCACGAGGACTAGCCACGTGGTCATAAAGAGCAAAGGGAATAAGGCTTCATTACGTTCGCAACAAGGAATGTCGCGATTGCGTAGCACAAAAAATAAGTGACACATCGCGGTCGCGATGGAGGAGCTCGCGATCGCGTAGATCAAAGGTACTAGGTCCACAGGACCTTTATCGCGGTCGCATGAAAGGCCCTCTCCATCAAGATTAAGGCCTGAGGCTTATACCTTCAATAACCAACATTAGAAATTCTCAAGGGGAAAAAGTCTCTGAGTGGGTCCACAAGGCTCATTCGGGACCCCGCGCGCACAAAGGAACTATGCTAACATACCAGAAATAATATTCTGGACTTAACGGAATAGACGGAAAACCTAACGTAGGTTGATTTAGCAAAAAGTGGGCCCAATGCCCACAAACAAACCTTAAGCCAAAACGGAACTCAACACCCAAAAATGAGTCTGGAAGGCTCGAGACCCAAACCAAAGGTCCCACTAGCGCAAAGTCAATATTCCAAAGCTAACTGCACGGTCAGAATTTCCATCTGAGGCCGTCTTCTCTGAATGTTGACCAAAGTCAAACATTCAAGTTCAACTGTGCTAGAAACATAAAAACTAAGACAAAACAAAACCGAAAGCTCCTAGACCCTGACCAAGGAATCATCCAGAACAAAATCCATACTTCAGAGCTAACAGAACTGTCAGAATTTGATTCCAAGTGCGTTTACCAAGAATGTTGACCAAAGTCAATGATATCCTATGTTTAAGCTCTATAATAGGGAAACAACCATAACAACAAAATGAATGGCCAAGGTACCAAACCAACGGTCCCAGCAAGCCATAAATTACTTGGGGGAACTACAGGCAAACTCTAAAAGTACAAGAAAAGCGTAAATGCAAAGATGACCAGAAGGGTCATCACAACATCCACTACTAAAAAGGCTTTTGTCCTCAAAATTCAAGAAGAGCGGAGTACCTGAAGGCTCGAACAACTACGGATACTGAGCTTGCAACTTACCCTCAATCTCCCAGGTAGCCTCCTTGATCGGACGATGCCTCCACTGAACTTTCTCAACCGAAATCTCCCTAGATCTCAACCTCCTAACATCTCTGGCCAATATAGAAACTGGCTCAAAAATAAAGGACAACTTCTCATACAATTGAACCAAATCCCAATGCGACACATAAGACTCATCTGGAATATACAGGCACAACATCGAGACATGAAAAACTGGATGTATAGCTGAAAACATTAGAGGCAAGGCTAATTGATAGGCAACACTACCAACCCTCTGGAGAATCTTAAACGACCCAATATACGTGGGACTAATCTTTCCCCACTGAACAAATCTCATCACTTCCTTCATGGGTGATACACAGAGGAAAACCAAATCACCAGCACTGAACTCCAAGGCACAAAGGCTACAATTAATGTAGCTCTTCTGCCTACTCTAAGCTGCTCAAAGCCTATCCTAAATCACTCAGACTCGGTCTAAGGAATTTCGAAGAAAATCTATACTCTGCGTCCTAGACTCCAAGCCATAAAACCAACCAACCAGCAATATGCAATGCCTACCATAAAAAGCTTCAAAAGGTGCCATGCCAATGCTCGAATTGAAGTTATTGTTATAAGAAAACTTGACCAAAGGCACAAATTGATCCCAAGAACCTCCAAAGTCAAGAACACAGGCCCGAAACATGTCCTACAGGACCTGAATAGTCCTCTCAGATTGGACATCAATCTGAGGGTTGAATGTAGTACTAAGTTGACCCTCTGTACCTAAATCTCGATGAATAGCTTTCCAAAACTGAGATGTGAACTGAATGTCGCGGTCTGAAATGATAGAAGTTGGGACCCAGTGTAACCAAACAATCTCCCAGAGGTAAATCTGAGCTAACCTATCTGTATCATAGGAAGTCTAAATTGGCAAGAAGTGTGCTGACTTAGTCAGCCTATCAACAATCACCCAGATGGAATCAAACCCTCGAGAAGTATGAGGCAAACCAACAACGAAGTCCATAGTAATCCCTTTCCACTTCCACTCAGGAATGGGAAGTCGCTGCTTCAAACCACCAGGTCTCATGTGCTCTAACTTAACCTACTGACAGTTCAAGCATCGAGATATAAACTCCACTATGTCCCACTTCATACCACTCGACCAGTAAAGCTATCTCAAATCTCTATTCATCTTCACTGCGCCAAGATGAATGTAGTATCTAGAACAATTCACCTCACGAAGTATCAACTGAATCAATTATCTAACTCTCGGAACACAAAGACGACTGTGAACCTCAGAATACCATCAGAACCAAAGTAGCCTAGCTGGCCTCACCCCGAACTACCTGATCATGGAGGTCACACAATCTCTGATCCTCAAACTGTCAGCTCTGAATCTGACCAACTAGAGTAGAACGAACCTCAATACTAGCAAGAACTCTGCTAAGATCCGACAAGTCAAGCCTAACCAAATGGTTAGCCAAGGACTAGATGTCCAAGGCCAATAGTCGCTCCAAAACTGAAAATGAAACTAAGCTACCCATGCTCACCGTCATCCGACTCAAGGCATTTGCTACTATATTTGCCTTGTCCAGATGATAAAGAATGGTGAAATCATAGTCCTTTAGTAGCTCAGTCTATCTCCTTTACCTTGAGTTCAGCTCTCGCTGACTCGTAATGTACTGAAGACTAGGGTGATCAGTGAATATCTCACAGTGAACCCCATATAAGTAGTGCCTCTAAATCTTGAGTGCAAAAGCTATTACTGCCAACTCCAAGTCATTAGTGGGGTAGTTATGCTCGTGAACCTTCAACTATCTTGACACATATGCTATCACTCGACCCTACTGCATCAACACATAACCAAGACCAACCTAAGAAGCATCATAATACACGGAGAAAGTCTCACCCTCGACCGGCAAAGTCAATACTGGAGCTGAAGTCAATAAGCCCTTAAGCCTCTGGAAGCTATCCTCGCACTGATCCAACTACTGAAATAGAACATCCTTCCTAGTCAGCATAGTCAAGGGTGCTTCTATGGAAGAAAATCCTTCAATGAACCATATTTATTACCCTACTACCCCAACAAAGTTGCAGATCTCGGTAGGAGTAGTAGGTCTAGGCCAATCACAAACTGCTAAAATGACATGTCAAAACACACACTTTGAGAACTTAGCGTAATGTTGATGATCTCTCAAGGTCTGAAGTACAATCCTCAAATGTTGCTCTTGCTCATCTCTACTCTGTGAGTATATCAAGATGTCATCTATAAGGACTATCATGAATGTATCCAAATACAAGCTAAGCACCCTGGGCATCAAGTCCATGAAAGCTGTGAGGGCATTAGTCAACCCAAAAGACATCACCAAGAACTCGTAGTTGCCATAACGTGTCCTGAATGCTATCTTAGGGATGTCCTCTACCGTATTCTCAACAGGTGGTAGCTTGACCTCAAATCAATCTTCAAAACCATGGCTGAACCCTGAAGCTGATCAAACAAATCATCAATCTGCGGCATCGGATACCTATGCTTCACAGTCACCTTATTCAGCTGTCAATAATCAATACACATCCGTATCGACCCATCTTTCTTCTTCACAAACAGAATAGGAGCACCCCAAGATGACACTTTTGGCCTAATGAAACCCTTAACTAACAAGTCCTAGAGCTGCTCCTTAAGCTCTCTCAACTCAGCTAGAGCCATACAGTAAGCAGAAATGGAAATGGGCATGGTGCCCGGCTCTAACTCGATAGAAAAATCAATATCTCTCTTGGGTGGATGGCCTGACAGGTCGGTAAGGAACACATGTAGGAAGTCTCAAACCATAGGAACTGACTCAGGAGATAAAGGGTCAGCACTAGCATCTCAGACATATGCTAGATAAGCTAAACACCCACGAGAAATCAACTTCCTAGCTTGAAGACAAGAGATGATCCTAGATGATGCGTGGCTGACAGAACCCTGCCACACAACTGGGGATACATCGAGCATGGCTATTGTAATGATTTTAGCATAACAATCAAAACCCGCACGATGAGGGGATAATCATTCAATGCTCAGTATCACATCAAAGTCTAACATATCAAGAGTCATCAAATCACCCCAAGTCTCCAAATCACCAACAAAAATCATGCAGGATCTCAAAATTTGATCCATTACTAAAGAATCTCCTACTGGGGTTAAAACAGATACATGCACAGATAACCCACTAATCAACCCCAAACAAGGCACAAAGTAGGCAGATACATATGAACAAGTGGATCCAGGATCAAATAAAGCCATAACTGAATGATGGCGTATAGAAATCGTACCTATAATCACAACATCTGAGGCCTCTACCTTCGATCTCCCAAGGACCGCATAGAACTGACAATGACCTCCACCTACCTGACCGCCATCCCTACCACCTGCTCTGCTGCATGGGGCATAAGCTCTAGACTAACCACTACCTCCTCTAACCGATGGTTGAACTATTTACAAAGGCTCGGTCGGCTGAGCTGCTGATGGAACTGTACCCCACTGGGGTAATCTCTAGCATAATAGCTGACCAAACCACAATCATAGCAAGGCCCTAACAGCCTGAATGGATAAGATGTACTAGCAGAACCTGTAGGACCACTACAACCTAATGCCCCAAAAGTTGCACCCCTCAAAGACTGACCCTGCTCAAATTAAGAACTTCCCAAAGTCGGAAATGAAGCCTGAACTGGTTGACTGGACAGACCCTTGTGTTGATATGGCGGATAACCCCAGCCCCTCTGGCCTGAACCTCTACCACCATGATAAGAATGATTGTAGCTACCCTGATGATGAGGCCTCTTATCTCTAGCCCCCGGATCATGATGGTGCAAGTCCTACATAATACATACATAGTCTGCGATGGCCTGAAATGATCGACCACTAGCAACTAATATCTCAGCTAGCTGTCTAAGCTCTTTCCACAAACCCCAAACAAACTTGTGATTCTTGTCCGGCTTGGTAGGAATGATCATAGCTCAAAATGGAGCAAGCTGGTGGAAGTGAGTCTCATACTCAGATATAGTCATGGATCCCTGGGAAAGCCTAGTGAACTGCTCCCTGCGATGCTCGCGATCACTCTGAGGTAAGAACTTATCCATAAAGGACTCATAGAACTTGGACCAAGAAAATAGAGGTGATGAAGAGGGTATGAAAGTAACCTGTGCCCTCCACTATAACTTCTCTGGACCCTCCAACTATTAAGTAGTATATCTAACCCCGCGAGTCTACAACAAACCCATGTGATGTAACATCTCCTAACAAGTCGTAATGAAGTCATGTGGATCCTGAGAAGAAGTACCAGCAAACCTCAGAGGTGCCAATCTCGAAAACCTACCCAACGCCTTCTACTCCATCTCTATCATAGCTAGGCGAGAAGCAAGAGGCTGTGCAACAGATGGAACAAGAATAACCTCAGCACAGAGAGCCGCAGTAGCAGGCTGCACTCCTGAACTCTGAGCACCCAGGTTTTCCCCCTGAGTGGATGTCTGTGCTACCTCAAAAGGCCACTCTCTAATCATACCCAAAAGCTGAAGAAGTAAACCCTGAATATCTGAAGACTAGGCTCGGGCTGACACAGAAGCTGGCACAGAAACTGGTGCTGAAGCTGGCACTGGATCTGGTGGCACATGATTTATCCCCGGGTCCACATGCTGCTGCTCAGGATCAAACTCTAGCTCATAATCATAATCGGGCTCTATCTCAACTTTAGCAGCTCTAGCAGGTGCCGCTGCTCAAGGGAGACCTCTACGCCTGCCCTTGCGAACACCCCGGCCTATAGCTGGAGTCAGAGGTGCAGGGTTCAAAGTCTTTCCTCCATCTGAAGCTAAAGACCTCATATGAACCATCTGCGGAAGAGTGAACTAGAACAAGTGAGATTCCAAGAAACCTTAAAGGATACTACACACGATATAGAAGCAAGAAAAGTCCATGTTTTCTAAGATGTCACTGTAACCTCCCAAAGATTTTGTACGGATGTCTCCGCCCCGATTCGCAGGACTTTACTAGACATTTTCTCCTATACTGATGACATCGGTGAACCTAGAACTCTGATACTAAGCTGTCAGGACTCAATTTCTCAGTCATAATGGCACCTATAACCCCAGTCGGTGAACCAATTCCCGTAGCCTGGAATGGTTAGTGATGGGCTACTACCTAGCAAGTAAGTTGAAGAACAGTAAGAAAATGCGAAAGCAAGGGCGATAAGTAAAGAAAGTGGACAATAAGATCATACATATATCATATATACAAAAGCTAAACCAACCCAAAAGACCTGGTATCATAGTATAAAGCCATAACTACATCAATGGAGTACAAAATACCCAAAACAATATATACATACGTCTCCGAATAGAAATAGAGTACATGATACAAATGATAAACTAAAAGCTAAGCTCTGGTCGCTAAAAGCTTACCCTCAGTCATGAATGGTCTAAAAAAATCCTCGCACGAGTGTCAAAAGCTAATAGCGATGGCCCACACTAGGATCTGCACCATAAGATGCAGAAGTGTAGTATGAGCACCAATTGCAAAGCAATGGGTACCCAGTACGTATCATAGACCGACTGGGAACATATAAGATAAAAGAGCAGTAATAAGAAGAATAGAAGCAGATAGTCACAAAAAGCAATGAATAAGTACAGGGAAGCTAGAACGGAAGGAATACAAGCATAAAACCATAATATATCCAGCTACTAGATATATATACATCACATACATAGGTGAAAGAAGGAAATAACGCACCTAGAATCCTCGCAACATAATATATATGGAGAGATTTAGAAATAAGTGGTACACCGGTAACCTCAAGTAAAAAGGAAAGGAAGAAAGAAGAATAACGATAGATGCACGAAAACAAGATTAATAACCAAGTCAAACTAACAATACTACTCTCAAGTCAGGAAGGAATCAATCAGTAACCCATAAATGACTTACCAAGTGAACCAACCATATCTAATACAACCCTCAATATCCAATCATCATAAGAAGTCACAGTAGGGGTCAATATCTTGACAGAGTAATAATAAATCTACCTACAGTCCAAACGGCTGCCCATACAATCGAGGAATGTAATCAAGTGAAAAAAACCTCTGACCGCCCATACAACCAGAGAGTACACTCAACAAATAGCAAACAAGGGTGGAATCTCACACAAATGGATGATATGATATGATATGCTAAACTAAGTGTTATAGTAGTGTCGTATGTTACCCCCTCTGATACACCAAAAGGTCCAATAGATGCAGGATCCATGGAAGGGATTCCCCCGAGTACCTCTACTCTATCGTACACCCCCCTCGTGTCACTCTTGACCCATAACACTTGGTCCGGAATGACAGGGTCCATAGAGGTCTACTCATAGACCACATACTAAATCTCAACCCTCGATATAACAGTATAGAGTGTCACCAGATCCAAACTAGTAACCAAATCTCGATAATGCATGCCTGGATCCTATCCTGGTCTAAATCGGTGAAACAAGTCTAAAAAACCCCTTTCACGGGTGCTCGGGCGTATCTAGGTCTATAACAGTATTAAATCAACTCCGGTGCTTGGCATTACCGAGTCTAATATCCTTTCTCATTAATAACAAAACAAGTCTAGAACCTCAGCTCAACCGGGTCCAGTAAAAGTAGGAAAACTGTGATAAATTTTTCTTTTAACTTTTGTTACCCCAAGAAGATCCATTAAAATAGTACCAAGCCATTTCATAACTATTTTTACCAAAAATAGGCTCCCGAGGCCATGAAAGATTTTGAAAACTCTATAAGGTAGGCCCAAAGCCAAAATCATGGTAAAATCATATAGAAATCCATTTATATGCATGATAATGGCATGCTCAATCACAATAAGTAGCCCAATGGCTCACAATCAACCTTACGGCCCTGAACAGGCTCCAATCATTCTACAGTACAAATAGCCAGCTATATAATGATAATAACAATGTCTAGGGCTCATAGACATTACCATATAACCCACCATCTATGTTCTAAAGTAAATACAAGGCCACATAGGACTACAAGGGTGATAATATCATCTATAACAAATACCACAAACATCGGAGGAAGAAAAATGAGTTGAACATGAAGAAGCAATCAAGGTCTGTGGTACCAAGCTAATAAACCCACTCAAGGATGCAAATTAGTACAATTTTATCCTATATATGCAAAGTCTAAAGAGTTAAACCGTAACCAACCTGTCGTCAGAAGACAAGCTACTAGAATGATGATGTCCAAGCCTAAGCTACTCCGAGAGGTCCCAAAATGAAATCACAATATCAATAACATAAACTACACATTAACACGAGACTAACAATACCCATTTTGCTATAATAATAGTCGGGCCAAAATTTAGGTCACCGATGGGCCTATTGGCCCTGTAACCCGAAGCCAAAAATGAAAGAGTACATAATGATCACCATGACATAGGAGTACATGCCCAAAAAATTGAAAGACATCGACCAAGAACAAGGTTGAAAATAGCTCACTAACTAGAAGATAAAATAAAGAATCAAGGATGCGAAATAAATAGAAATTAACGCATAAAACTTACAATAATGATAGGGAAATGATCACAGGCAAGGAATTTATACCCCAACACCAAGAATTGAAGCAATACCGAGCTTTAGCAAATTAGGAGCTAATAATAATGGTTGAAACAGATTTGGAAGTATTAAAAATAAAAAGGAAAGTATTTATACTGACAGGGGTCCATCGTGATCGTGAAGGGACCCCACGCGGTCACAATGACCATGCTGTCTAGACCATTGCAATCACGAGGACTAGCCACACAATTGTGAAGAACAAAGGGAAGAATGCTTCATCGCGGTCACGACAAGGAATGTCGTGATCGCGTAGCACAAGTAAACATGTGCCATATTGCGATCGCGAGGGAGGAGCTCGCGATTGCATAGAGCAAAGGTACTAGGTCCACAGAACCTTCATCACAATCTCTTGAAAGGGCCTCGCAATCGCGATTAAGGCCTGAGGCTTGTACCTGCAACAGCCAACAACAGAAATTCTGAAGGGGAAAAAGTCTCCGGGTGGGCTCACAGGGCTCATCAGGGACCCCGCGTGCATATACAAACTACGCTAACATACTAAAAATAGCATTTCAGACTCAAAGGAACAAAGGAAAACCCAATGGAGGTCAATTTAGCGAAAAGTGGGCACGACGCCCAAAAACCAACCTTAAGCCAAAACGGAACTCAACACTCAAAAATGAGTTCGGAAGCCTCGGGACTAAAACTAAAGGTCCCTCTAGCCCAAATTTGACATTTTGGAGCTAACAGTGCGGTCAGAATTTCCATTCGAGGCTGTCTTCTCCAAATGTTGACCAAAGTCAAATTTTCGAGTTTAACATGGCTAGAAACACAAAAACTATGACAAAACAAAACCAAAAGCTCCCAGACCCTGACTAAGGGTCCATCTAGACTAAAATACACATTCCAGAGCTAACAAAACTATCAGAATTTGATTTCGAGCATGTTTACTAAGAATGTTGACCAAAGTCAATGATATCCTAAGTTTAAGCTCTAAAATAGGGGGCTATAATGACCAAACAAATGGCCAAGGCACTAAACCACTGGTCCCCAGCAAGCCATAAATAACTTGGGGCCGCTACAGACAAGCTCTAATAGTACAAGAAAAGCATAAATATAAAGATGACCTGAAGGGTCATCACACATTCATATCTCCCAAGGTATGTACCTTATGTTTTCTTCATGTTATTTAGTTAGATAGTTATTTTACATATCTTGTTAAGTTATTCTTGTGTAGTTATCATAAATGGTCTAGCTTCGGCATGTTTATCTAATTTTGACCTTTCTTTTTCTTACCCATAGTATATTCGTATTTTATTATACTTATATCTTATTTGAGCTTAGTCGGCCTATGATGCCTATTG